>CM060964.1:238544017-238734017 GCA_030765045.1 Tenodera sinensis
GGCCCCTGATGTCACAGAGGACCTGGTAAACAGTAGTTAGAGGAGGAATTCAAAATTCCCTTCACATATGGTGAGATACTGAAAAACGATAAGAAATATAAAATCAAGGCTAAAGCTTAAAACTGACTTAAAGCATACTGAGAACAAGCAACTTGCATTAAAGGAATGGGAGAGGAATTGCTGGATATCCTGCAGGTGAATTCAAATCCTTCCATAACAATGACAGATAAGAATCAGAGAAAACCAGAGGCATAATTTTCATGATCTATTGATATTAAATTACAGCTTGTCTAAAAAGTCGTGATACTCCATATGTGCGATTGAGGAGAAATGCAGAGAAGTGGTGAGAGTGGTGGGGGGAGCAAGTGGCTAGAAGGTTATCAGAACTTGGAGGCAGCCACATGTACAAAGCATGAACTTATCACTCTCGCGACAGTTGGAAGACTGACCCCGACGACAACACTATCTGGCAGGCTGAGAACAGCCCGCGGTGTGTCATGCGTGTACCTGCCCTTTTAGGGCTTAACCACTTTATGACAGGATGTAGGGTTTTGCAGGGTGGCGGGTGAGAATTGAGGTAGTGGGTAGTAAGGAGGCAGCAAGATTATACTCCTCAGCGGCTGCTTATTCAGTGTGCAACTTCTGTTGGGCACTGCTGGTGTGAAAGTCCAAATATGGAGGTTCATATAATTTTGAATTTAGAATCCAAGCTTATCTTGGAGGACTGTCATGGTGTTCAGCTTTCGCTGTTGAAGGGATGTCACATTCGTTACTGGGGATGCCCGCAAGCCATGCGGGGAACCCGGTGTCCCAAATGCATGCGTTCAGTGGGGTTATAGTCCCCAAGAGACCTAATCAGGGCACTCCTATGTTGAGGAATTTGGTCGTATAATTAGACTGACCCCCACTTTTCTTTTATGCAAGTGGACTGCTCAGTGATATTGCGCATCTTTGATTCGGGAGTGGGGGAATGCCACAACGTTTTGGACAAGCTGTAAGTATATGCTGCTATAAAGAGTAATGTCCACACTCTTATGTTATGTCCACACTCTTATATTTACAGGAGGCTACAGGTTGGGTTTGAACCAGTACTCTCAACTTAGGTAACAACTGATGTCCAGGAGCCCATTCTAAGCGACATATGTCGAGTGTCAACCTCTGACGATAGGGAATCAATAAAGCATATTGCAGATCTGCAGGTAAGCAGAAACTAAGTGATCTGGATTAACCACCAGTGAACTGCAGAGGTTGGTTCTACTTAAGGTTTAGCAGGGGGAGGGGTAATTTCCCCCTGTCATTAAGTACTTTCCCCCACTTTATTCCCTGCCATGGAAGTATTTTTCTTTTTGCTGTATTTAATATAACTACACTCTTTGCTTAGCAAGTCATCTCTACAGAATAGGTATCTCAGCCTCACCAATATGTGTCCTGTGTAACGATCCAGCAGAAATGAATGAAGAACACTTGAAGACCTGTGAAGCATTAAGATCAGAAGAAACTACAGTTCAAAAGTATTGGAAAGCACGAATGCTAATGGCTTCATTGCCAGATGCAAGGCACTAGAAAACAACAACAACAACAACATATAACTACACTCTGCAAATACAAGAAAACATGGAACCTTTCGATGCAGACTGGTAATGGTACGAGTATGAGCCTTGCATAAGCAGAGGTATCATGTCGCAAGTAAGCTAAACAATTCTCGGGTTCATTAGTTGCGTTGGCATTCAGGGTCACAATTCCAGCAACTCTGTGCCAGCAATGAGAATTGCAGCTTGCAGTATTCTGTTCAGTTTCTGGCAACTCACTGTTCTGTTATTCATCAGTATGGACCAATTTGATACAAGAAAGCGAAAAGTTACAGAGTAATGTGTTCCAGTTGGAATCAAAGGCTTCAACTTCAAGTAAGTAATGTTAATATTACAGCTTCTCAGGTAAAAACTGCAATGGGGGAATGTGTAGACAAAACTAGATTTGAAAATGGAAAACACATTGCCCCGGACTTACACTAAGCAGTTTTGGGAGAATTATATATGTGTACTGCTCAGAAATACAAAATCACAGTACTTTTAAAGACTGTGAATCCATATTGCTGCTGCTATGCTTTATGTATATAACACACCAATGCTACCACCATGGGTATTACTATCATTATTGTCATAAATATAACACAAACTTAGATTGCCCCCTTGTCAGAAAATCTCATTCAAACATTGGTTCTATTTAAGCAACTGACAGTACTTAAGCAAAAGGCAGAAAGGAACGAAACTAAAAAGATAAACTGAAAATTGAAGTGTCGAAGCTTGCAAAAGAAGCACTGGAACTGTAGAAAGAAGAAAGAGAATGAAAAAGTTTAGACTTTGTCCCTGTTTATATGAATCTTTAATTAAAACTGTTGTTGTTAGTTAATGCTGGATTTCTGACAATGAAGTCATTAATCCTCTTGCTCTCCAATATTTGAAGAGAGCAATAGCAGTAACAGTAACCATTTTTTTTAGAGAGCACCATATTTTTATGTTTTGGCGGTTACATTGCTCTCTCACAACCCCCAGAATGTCTGGAGGACCACACCTGTCGTTCGTTTACGGGTCTCACCGACCTGACCGGGAGAGTTATCAAAATAAATTCACCAACCATCTCCTCTGATTACCAATCAAAGGACGTATTACATGCCATGACAGGTCAGCATGTTAGGGGTTAAGGGTTTAGAGAGAAATTAGAGAAATGGAGAGGTTGGAAAAATAAAGACTCCCTAGCCCTTGGGAACTCTAATAGCATCGGGGTCAGAAGAGAACAAGAGATGACCAAGGTAAGGTCAGATAGAAAAGCTACAGTGAGGAGCAAAACACCAGTAAGTGGAAGTAATGTTCTGCTCAGCTTGGGTACCTTGTGGTCGCTATTCACATATCCCCTAGATGGAGACCCCTGAGAAAATAATTAAAACTAAATATGTGCATTAGCCTTTAAGTAATCAGTTATTTAATTTCTGTGAGTTCTCATTTATTTTTCCCTTGCTTTTCTTTATACTCCACCTCTCCAATTGCTCGCCCTATCCCTATAGCTATATGTTTCTTTCCTCAAGTACTGGTGATAAACACTGATGGACACAGAATATCAATGACAAAGTTTACAAATATTTAAACATTGTGTGGATATACCTTTGTGAAATGCTGAGATATGAATACAGTGATGTGAAAAGTTATCCCAAATGTATTATTTTTGTGATCTTCTTTGCTGACCCCTCTCTCTAAGGCACACTGCTTCCCGTTCTGCATCAGCTGCCATTGGTATATTGTCTTCACCAGCATCCTGTAATTCAAGTAAGGGTTTTCTACTTTCAAATGTTAGGCCACATGATGTATAGAGTTTATTTAAAAACTAACGGGTGCAATTGGGTGTGCTACAGCTGGCATTGCTCCTACATTAACTCTGTGTGTAAAGCATGTATAACAACTTAATCGTATGAATCAGAGTGTGTTCTCCCAATATAATACTTGTTTAGCCGAGGGTTGATGACATTTCCAGCATCTTCTATAAGGTAAGAGTGTTACATGTGCTTTATGTGAAGAGTTTATGTAGGAGCAAAGCCAGTTGTGGCACACCCAATCGCATATAGGCAAAATGTCGAGCCCCAGTTACGTTTTAAATGAAGAACCCTGTATTATTATACAGGCCACTATCACTGAAGGTATTTCTGGGTAGGTAATTGATAGTATTACCAGTCTTCAAAGTGTAGGCACCTGAATTTTTCCATATCCTGGAGTCGTGAACAAAAATGTTACAATCAGAATGCACAAGAAAATAATTACAATTATAGCATGTCTATCTATCACAACTAAATGTAAAGCATGCTCTAAGAAGTTAAGTATCTTTTGTTTGCCAAGTATTTTCATATATAAACCTCTTGTATATGTGAAAGATCACTTAAATTCATTTAATACAAATTCAGAAGTGCATACTTATAACACCAGAACTAAGCATAACTTATTTGTAAATTCTTACAAGACAAAAATGTATGAAAATAATTTCACATATGCTTGCCTACATCTGTACAACAAGTTACCTGAATCCATATGAAAATGTTGAATTACAGCAAAGATTTAAAAAAATGTTACTAAATTTCTTAAATGACTACAGCTTCTATAGCATAGAAGAGTTTTTAAACATGTAAATATTGCAATTGTAAATTTGTAAATTGTAACCTATAGCATATACATGCTCTAACGGACAAGCGATAAATATTCATTACAGATACTACAGATATTAAGGACTAACCAACTGTCATTCAAAACACTGACTGGCTATGCACTGTTCCAAAAAAGTCCAATATCTTCATGTAATTTTTTACTTTTCCTGGTTTCAATTGCAATTATCTCTGTTGTTTACCTGCTTCCATCTTAACTGGAAGCTTTGTAAAGTGAGCCATTTGTGAAGACACATATTCCAAAACATGAATTCATGCTTGTATGTCTATCACTCTTGCAGTATGTGAAAGAAACAGAGAAAAAGAACACTTGAGAATTCTACAATTCATCCTGAGCATAAATTACAATTGCAATTCTGTTGTGAATTCAATTGAAATGTCCACCTGTGCAACCTGCAGGAAGGTTAAAATTTTCCTGGTGAAATTATTGAGTGATATTGTGCACAATGGTAATAATATGTAGTTTTTTTTTTTACCTGCATCATCTGGTTCTTTGTAGAGTTGTAATTCTTTGTGTGTTGTTTTGTTATATAACCTGGGCTAGCTATGTATTTATTGGTGAGCACTTTGGTCTTGTCCAGGTGTGGTCTGGAACTACAGTCAATTTGTTGGAGATAAACACATACCTATATTGTAAGTTTAAACTGTATATTTAGAAACTTTATATATTACACTGATGAAAACAGGTTTAAGGGTCTCACTGACCTGACCGGGAGAATTATCAAAATAAATTCACATGTGAATTTTCTGCTTATTGTCACAGTTACACAAAGCACAATTTGTGTTATGGATTGGTCTTGAACCGAACTAAAGAAATTGCGCGCGACTGCAGTGGTCTGTGGTCAGTTAATTAATTAACTAAATATACGCAGTTCCTAATGACACTTCATAAGGTCTTACTCCGTAACTGCGTAATGAAAGGAATAACACACACAGGCAAGATTGGAAGCTTGATTCATAAGCATAAACATGGGAGTCACTTGTTTATTCTGAAGCAATAACTTGAGAGCCATATGTCATAGAAAAATGGTTTCTGTACAGGCTGCCTCAAAAATTCTTGCCGCATACACCAAGGCATATCCAAATGTTGAATTTCCAGTAATAATTTTGGGTGCATGAAAAAGAGAAATCTCTGTTGCTCACGCTTGTGCTGTGCATTCTGACTTAGGCAACGCTGCACGACTGTGATAGGACAGTCACTCTAGGTGAGTCATCTCGACCTTCGCCTCATGTGCCTTATAATACATAAAAAATCTAATTTGTTGCACTCACATGACTTCCTGTACTCTGGTACTAACCATTCTTACAAACTCTTATTCCTGTATCTTCTTTATGTTAGTTGGGATAAACATTTGCAGAAGTTATCATATTGCTTATGTCCTTGTAGGTACAAGGGGATAATACTAGACTTTGAGTGATAGTCAAATCTTTTAAAGCTTTGAGATCCTGTTTTCTTTGCATGCTTAACATATATTTAAAAAAAATGAAGAACGATGTTCCATTTCAAGTTTTAAGTTTTCCAAAGCTGACACATATAACAATGAATATCTCCGAAATGGTTCACCCTACAAAGAAATTTATTTGGACATAGTGTGTCTTAGCGAGACCTACATTTTTTGTATAATAAGATTTTGTCTATCTCTTATGGTTTGTGAGTTATTCAAACGTCATCCAGAGTAAATAGGACTATATAGGCTATAGCCAGAAAATTCAAAATATACATTTCATTTGTCATCAAAATATCTCAAACATATGGCATTTTGATCACAATAGTTAGAGCCATTTTCAAGAAAATAAAGTTCAAAAAACTTTCCATGTAAAGGGCAGTTCAGGGTGGAGGAATTTTCTTCAAAATCTTTGTGTCGCATCCTTGAAAGACATTAAACTTTAATACCAACTTTGGTTTTTAACCAACTTTTCGTTTTTGAGTTATGCTGTCCACAGACTGACTGACAGACACACAGACAGAATGACACACACACACACACACACACACACACACACACACATGCACACCCACATGCCCCCATACGCCCACACACACACAGACACATGTGCCTTTTTCTAGAAATGCTTTTTTTGGATTCAGGGGGCCTCAAAACATGTTTCTGGTGAAATCTTGACATCGAACTTTTGGATGGAATACAATACTTCCTCTACTTAGTAGTAGAGAAAGTAAAACATAAACCAAGAATCCACAGTTATACTTGTATTAATGAAAGATCAATGAATATCAGAATACAATAACTCATTTTTTTATACCTTAACCGTGCAAAGAGAACGGAATCTCAAAGCTTTGAAAGATTTGACTATTGCTCAAAGCCTACTGTATTCCCATATTCCCTTTGCACCTACAAGGAAATAACAATAACATAATTTCTGCAAATGTTTATCTCAACTAACATGAAAAAGATAAAGGAATAAGAGTTTGTAGGAATGCTTGGTACAAGAGTGGAGAAAGTCATGTGAGTGCAACACATCACATTTTTACTCTACAACCTCACCCAGTATGTACCAGTGTGTTTTCCAGTTTCCATCCTTGGTTCATTGTGAACTATTAAAGTCTCTTGTGCTTCGGATCCCCATCGCCAAGTTATTGTGGAATAACTTTGGAAAGTGAAATTGGGGTTAGGACTGCTGCTTTGATTGATTGTGTGTGGTGTATGCTCCTTTCTGTTTTGTTCTCATTTCTATTGCAACTTTTGTGCAATTGCGCATCAGACTTAACACCATCTTAAGCTTAAGTGAAAATACTTACAAAAACTGGTGCATTCACTATATCATAAGGTGGAAATTAAGATATTACATTCTTTTGTGGAAAAAAAAAAAGAAAAAAAAAACCATAATTAAACTGTCAAAATTCTTTCATTAATTTGAATTGAGTGGCCATGTCATTAGCTGCCCCCCTTTGTAGCGTGGTGGCAGCATGTGTGCCTCACATCCAGAGGTCGTGAGTTCAAATCTCGCTTAGGGCGAGTTATCCGGATAAGGTTTTTACCAAGGTTTTCCCTTATCCTGAGAAGACACATGTCGGGTAACTTAAAGCTCTATGTACCCTGGGCGCATTTGGGCATTATTTTACCCGTTTCATTCATTCACCATACAATATGACAGTACATTGGAGGATGTAATAAATAGATGTTAGCTTGAATGGGGTGTAGAAACAGGTTTATAAGTTAATTAAGGAAATTGAAGTTATTAACAGTGAAGCAACAAAATTCTAAAGTAAGAGCAAATTAGAAACTAGAAACCTCACTTATCTTAGTAATATTGCAAGTTATTGGTGCAAAGCTGACTAAAGTTTTGAGTTGACTCCATATTATTCTCAAAGCTATAGTTTTGCAATATTACTAAGATAAGTGAAGTTTTTAGTTTCTAATTTGTTCTTACTTTGGAAGGCTTATAAGTTCTTACAAATGTGGATTTAAGTCTAATTTCATAATAATTGCTCCTACTAATGTAGTTGTACAATACGCTTTATGACAAACTATAATTTGAATGAAAATAATAACTTGGAAACATTATAAGGTGTTTAAATTGAATATGAAATGTTCAGGGAACTATACACAGTGGAAGGTACTGCTGCGGCGGTATGTTAACCACAGAGTCTACATGATGATAGGTCCAATACAATTATTGTCAATAAAGAGCTGTTTCAAAAAAAAAAAAAAAAAGTGGAAAACGTTTGGAGCCATCAAGCTTCTTGACAAATGGATATAAATGGTTTATTATTTCACTGTCACAGGAACATTGTGTGAACAATGCTGTAATACATTTCTATCTAAATTTGAGTGAATTTAGTCATACTTTTGTGTTAAAATGTGATGCAAAGTTTAATTTCTAAGAGAGATTTGCAGACCTCACACGTTAACATTAAATTGTGACTAAATTCATTTGAATTAAGGTAGAAATGCATTACAGCATTGTTTACACTATGTTTGTGTGACAGTTATTGAAACCATTTATATCCATTCACCAGGAAGCTAGATGGCTCCAAATGTTATAAATATTTGACACAATGTTTTTTTTTAAGTAATCGCACCTCCTAAGGAAGAAGATCGCAACTCACTTTTCATAACTTTTCAGGAGAGCAAAAACAAAGTTTGAAGAACAATGATGGATGGAGTTTAGGGGCTCATCGACAACTAGGTCATTTGGGTGAAGAACAATGAAAAATCACTGTTTTTATATTTTGATTAAGGAGGACAAATGCAATCATCTGATATAAGGAACCTTGGTCCGAATGCTGGTGCAACTGGTTCACTTTCAAAATCAATGCGTTTACAACACTGCAATATGTCATTCTTGACACCATCTCGACTTATTGCTTTTGTTTTCCTTTTTCATTTATGTGTTGGTGTTTCTTCGTCACTGTTAGTATCAGCTAAAACAAGGAAGAAATGCTAATTACATTTAAAAATGATAACACTACAGAATATGTATAGTAATATCATAGTAATTGTTGTCACTAAGTTTTGTAAAATTTGGAGGTTATGTTTGGTGTGTGTGTGTGTGTGTGTATTGTGTTTAACGCCCGCTTTTACTACTACGGCACCACAGGCGGTGACACTGATGATAGATGGAATGAAGATGGAGCACCGGTGGAATGAGATGGCGGGGGAAACCGGAGAACCCGGAGAAAACCCGCCCAGATGCCGCTTCGTCCACCACGAATACAACATGCAGAGTTATGTTTGGTCCCAGCACAATATAATTTATGTTCACCAATGACAACAATATTGAATGGCACAATAAATTATATCAAAATAAAACTTACAGTCTGACGGTTCACAAACAGAACAGTCAGGGCTGAAGTCCTCGTCTCCTTGCTGGTGTTCAGTAAGCCTGGGAACTAGCCAGGAGAATTCATTGTTCCTTTTAACTGTTATAGAAATTATCAGTCATTATTTACCAGTGAAATATATGATATAAGAATAGTAATTAATGTTTCCTACCTGATAATAATGCCATCTGCACCATTCTCCTTGCTCTTTCCACTGTGGTAAAATCAACAGTAATGTCCACAAGTTTACCAACATCATACATTATTCATTATCTTCACAATGTTGAAGCTGCACAATCACTGTGCCAAATTCAAGTGCCATAACATATTTCCTCTTTATTTTATTAAAATTAGGCTGCAAATCTCCTTGGAAAACAAACATAACTTCAGTTAAATTAGCAAGAAGGCAATAATGTTAAGCTGGAAAAGTATTGTATCTCAACATACGATAGTTTTCCACGAATAATATAATGACTTCAAAGATACAACATAAAACAATTGCTTACAGCTCATCAACAATCAAAGATACAAATATGATTATTATACACAAGATGCTCTTTCACCTACACTTTCTGAAGCATACCATATCTCAAAATTGCAAAAAAGTGAGTTACGATCTTCTTCCTTGGGAGGTGCGAAATAATCCTTTATTGATATTTATTGTATTGGACATATTTGTTACACTCGTCATGGAGAATTGCCAAAGTAGTGCCTCCCACCCTGTATACGAATAGGAAAGCAGGAGCTATTAACAAGGTTTTACTGTATATGAAATTATAAAGCAAGACAATGTCAGATTGTACATTAATCCTTTAAGCCCGGAATATGTTTCACTGTACTTTATGCATTCAGTGCACAGATAAGTGGAAATGTTAGTGTTTCAACGGATTTGATACAGAAGTTACATTTTATTTATTGCAGCTTCGACATGCATTGCAGAGACAAAAGAGCCACTTTGATAATGTCAACATTGACTGGAATCTCTCACATGATGAAGGGTCAACAGACTTCTCAGATGATGAAACAATCATCGAGGACAGGGTAAGTCAAACATCAACCAATTCTGAGGTTTTTAGAAAGAATTCATGAGGAAATGAGAAGCATTCCATGTGCAGTAAAGGTTCTTAAATGCATACAAAGTACCCAAATACCTCTAGAAAAAAATTTGTTTTACTGCAGATTTAAGATAGCAGGATCTAGTGAGTGTGTTTCTCTTAAGGGACCTGGGACTGATTAATGGCTGAAAAATGGCCAAATTGACTATTTTTAGGTTTATGCATATAAATGTTCCCCAAAGCTTGTCATTGGTTGCCAGTGAAATTTGTTAGAATCCGTCATTTTTAAGGGTTTAGCACAGGCTTTAAAAGCCATGTGGGCTAGCTTTAAGTGCCCCTTTTTTTCTGCTTAACCACTGAATTTGGTTGTTTTTGAGCCCTTTTGGCCTATATTTTATTCAAATATTGCTGAAAATTTATGTAGCGGTATCTTGTGCTATCTGGCTAGATGCCAGTGAGCTATTACTACTCTACTTAACAGTAGAGAAAGTAAAAATGAGATTACAGCTAACTCTAGAAAAGGCATAAAAAACTACCAAAATGAGATAATCTGTAAATTTTACCTTTTCAAATGCAGGGTCATTGTATTTCATGTTAACCCTTTCTCTGCCTTTCTGCCATTTGCTCTTCCCTCGCCATCAGTGATCACATTTCTGCTCGTACTGTTCAAATCAAATCAAATCAGATCAAGTCCTTATTGTGCTTTATAACATGTTACAATGGAAATAAGTGAAACATTGTTTAAGAACATGGTCAACATTTATATTATATTAGAAAAGTATATATAATTAAGTAAATATAGGTAAAATACATATAGAAGCACCCAATGGGAACTTGTCTCATCCACATACTGCGTGATTTTGTGATGGTGTTAGAAACTTTCAGGGAAGATTAAGGAGGACAAATGCAATCATCTGATATAAGGAACCTTGGTCCGAAAATGTCTCCTTCATAAGTTACAGGCGAAAGTTGTTTTTATAGGTAGGTAGGTGATTAGTAATAAGGATAGATAACCGGACTGCCATCTATGAGTGGTTTAGAATTAAAATGCCATGAAGGCAATGCATATGGCGTTTAAACTTATGTATGGCAACAGTACTTCAATGCAGATGGCATGAAGTGTACTGTCTGACGCGCTGTTCTGTAGCATTACCCAGGTACAGATCGGAGTCTGGTCGGTGTTTACATGAGGACTCCCATTTTGGAAGAGGAAGTGCTTCATTGTGTGGCTGAGGAGCCTTCAATAAGTACTCGACCAGTTGCATGTGAAATGGGAGTTGCACAAAATACTGTATGGAACATACTTCGGGAACAACAACTGCACCCCTACCACCCACAAAGAATATATGCTGTCTCCGGCTGACTTCGCACCTTGGGTTGTTTTCAGTGAATGGCTATTGTGTGGTTGATCACCACTTCCCTTTGTGTGTACTTTTCACCGATGAAGCCTGTTTCACCAAAGACGGCATGCTAAATAGTCTAACTACTCACGTTTGGGTGATGAGAATCCCCGCGCTACAGTTGTAAGGGGCCATCAAAGCCGTTTTGCAGTAAATGTATGGGCGGGTATAGTCAATAATGATGTAATGGCCCATTTCTTCTTCCACACCAATTAACTGGAGCAGTGTACACTGTATTTTTGAGAGATACACTTCCTGGGTTGTTGCAACACATCCCACTTGCGGTATGTCGACGTATGTGGTTGCAACAAGATGGACCTCCAGCTCACTTTTCGCATCATGCTCGAGAACACCTTTACAAGACATTCCCTGAAAGATGGATGGGAAGAGGAGGTCCAGCTACATGGCCAGCCCATTCGCCTGATCTGACTCCATTTGAATTTTTCTTTTGGGGTCTTGTGAAAAGTCTTGTGTACATGACACCAGTAGAAACGAACAGGATCTACTAGTGCAAATTATCGCCACCTATGCCATTGTCAGAGAGACTCCAGGGCTGCTCCTCCAAGTACGACAGAACATTGTATAACTTTGTCATGCCTGCATCACTGCCAAAAAATGCCATTTTTAACACATCTTGTAGTATTATGACTTGTGTAAATGTAAATACAGAGAAATAAAATACAGATATTCCTAGATTCTCATAATTTCAAGTTCACAGCGATACTAAACAACTCTTGCCTGTAAACGTGCGAAGGCGATGTTTCCGGACCAGTGTTCCTCAATTCAGATTAATGCATTTGTCCTCCTGAATCTTCCCTGAAAGTTTCTAACACCACCACAAAATCACCCTGAACATGTAGGTGAGACAATGCCAAAAAGAGTGAATCAATTAAAATACTATTTTGTCATTTAGGAACTCATCAACACTGTAATACACCTTATTTATAAGGAATTTGGTTAATGACTTAGAGAATGGAGTATTATAACAAAGGTTTATTGATAATTTATTGAATAATTTACAACCTATATAACCAGTCTTTACTTTCTCTACTACATATAGTGAATAGAGGAAGTATTGTATTGTCTTTACTTTCTCTACTACATATAGTGAATAGAGGAAGTATTGTATTCCACACAAAAATTTAATGTTGAAATTTCACCGGAAATATGTTTTGAGGCCCCCTGAATCCAAAAACAGCATTTTTAGAAAAAAGTGTGTGTGTGTGTGTGTTTTCCCATATTACCCTTACACCTACAAGAAAATGAGGTAATTTCTGCAAATATTTATCTTGACTATCATGAAGAAGATATAGGAACAAGAGGTTTTAAGAATAGTGCAAGAATAGAAAAAGTCATGTGAGTTCAACACATCAGATTGTTTCATATAGAGTTAGTCTATGTGTTTGGATTGTCAGGTCCTGTTTTCCTCTTGTATTGTAATTGTGGGTTGACGAGTTTTGTGGAAGCGACGTGTTACATAGATAAAGAATGGATTTTAATATAAAAGCGCTGTGAAGAGTAAGTAATGATAAAGCTTTAAATGCTTCCCTAAATGGGCTATTCATTGGCAGTTTTGTAATGTATCTGATAGCACGTTTGGGTAATGTAAAGATTCTGTTGAAGTTAATTTTAGATGTTAACCCCATAATTCAATACCGTTGGTGATTGTTGAATAAATTAATGGTACGTCACTTGCATGTTTATTTGAAAAGTTTACTTTAAACACGAAAGTGCTCCCTGTGTGCTTGGGGAGTTTGTTGAAAGGTTTGTAAACCTGTACTACCTGCAAGGGAAATTGTACAGCCATGGAAAAAATGATTGAGCGCATTAAGAGAGCAGAATATTTTTAAGTTCTGCATCATGTGGCAGTGTGGTTTACATAAATCAATATTCCAACATGCAGCTGAGTTTATTTATATATTATATACAAATACAAACGCTCGAACACTTAATATATCTATGTGTTACCAACCTCTGAAAACAATTGGTATTTATGGGGTACTTTAAAAGACGTGTATCATTCTAATCCTTGTATACTACAGGAACTGTAGTCATAAAAAGATGCAGAAACTCAAATATCAACAGACTGTAAAAGTAGCTTCTACCCTAAAGAAAATAAAAGATGATCGTAATTTTAAAAAATCTGATGTGTTGCACTCACATGATTTTCTTTACTCTGGTACAAACTATTCTTACAAACTATTATTCCTATATCTTCTTCATATTAGTCAAGATAAACATTTGTAGGAATTATCTTATCACTAATTTTCTTGTGGGTGCAAGAGGAATATGGGAATACAGTAGGCTTTGAGCGAGAGTCATATGTTTTAAAGCTTTCAAATTCCATTCTCTTTGCACAGCTAAGATAAAAAAAAATTAATAATCATCTTCCATTTAATGGAAGTTTAAGTACCCCAAAGCTAACACAAATAACAAGGAATATCTTCAAAATGTTTCACTATAGGAAAAGTTAATTGGGACATAAATTGTGTGTTTGAGCAAGATCTACATAATTTGAACAGTAAGATTTGGTCTATCTCTTACGGTTTACCAGTTATGTAAAAGTCATCCATAGCAAGCAGGACTACATGGGCTATAGCCAGAAAATTCAAAATATACATTTTATTTGTCATAAATATACTTTAAATATATAGCATTTTAATCAAAATCGTTAGAGACAGTTTTGAGAAAATCAAAATTTTCCATTTAAAGGGTAGTTTAAAACGGATGAATTTTCTTCAAAATCTTTGTAACGCATCATTAAAAGATATTAAACTTAAATACCAACTTTGGTTTTTAACCAACATTTCGCTTTTTAGTTATGCTGTCCAGAGACTAATACACACATGGACCTTTTTCTAAAAATTCCTTTTTTGGATTTAGGGGGCCTCAAAACATATTTCTGGTGATATCTCGACACCGAATTTTTGAGTAGAATATAGTACTTCCTCTACTTACTATGTCAGAGAAAGTAAAAATTATCATCTGCAGGATAAATTTAGCTTGGCAGATCACTGAAAAGCAAAACAAACTGGCTAGTGATAGAAAAGAAATGTCTGAAAAACAGGTCCAGATATCTAGGGAAATCTCAGTGAAACAGGATCAGCTGCTACTGATATCAATAAAAAACATAGCCAGTTAGCAGCTGATATAAGTTTCAAAATTGAAGAACTAGATCTGAGCAAATTAAATTCCAGACAGAAACCATCATTGAAATAAAATATACAGGGTAGAAGGGAAGTCATTACATTCCTTCTAACATGTCCTTTATAGAAGCATTACAAATAAAAAAGTCCAGTGGCATTTTGTCCTTTGATCAGCCAATTTCGAAAAAATAAATAGTTTTTAATCCAAATTGGATGTGTGGTTCCACAAGAATGTACGAAGATAACAGCTTGTTACTTGTAAGATGTGTAGAGTAACCTACTTCTGACAGCTTCGGTAGTAATTGTGGGACATCACAAAGGATTTTGAAATAATTAATCACTTGAAAGATGTGAAGGAATACTCTGAGCTGCTCTTTTAGAGGTGACATAATTCGACAACATTGTGTTGAGGTTGGTGAGGGAATTGAGCTGGTTTGTGGATGTAAACAATTTCCCTTTCATATAATGTTTTGGGAGCTAATGCTTGTGATTGGTCTACACTCGTAAAGTAAACATGGAAGGACAAGGCAGAGTATGAATTTGTTTACAAGACGCACCTTTACGGTGTTTGTTTATGTACTGAGCTAGGGAAAGTGACCACCCACACAATCTGCAGTGTTGCGAGGTTGTTTTCAACAAGACCAAAATATCTCCGTAGGAAATGGTCAGAGGCAAAAACATAAGATGCAAAATGTGTTCCAAATACCGAGGCCTATCTAAGCTAATCCCCGGCACTACAGCCCATAGAGAGCCAAGCCTTACCGCCCAGCTGCTGCGTCCCCCAGCTCGGCCCACTACAGGCATCATTGGCGAGGTGCAGTGCTGGAGGGTGGTAAATGGTCAGTGTCCTGGATCCCTTCCCGCGAGTTATGCAGACTCAGGAGAGCTTTCTTTCCAAAATTCAAGACATCAAGAGGAATGTATACCTTCCTAATTCAAAGGAAAACTTATATCTAAAGTCAGTTTGACACAAACATTAGACATGACATATTATTTACACCTGACAGAAGAAGTTAAGAAAAGTGATACTTCAACTAGTGTTCTAAAATTATTGGCATTAGAGACAATCCATACTAGATTTCCAGAACACGAATGGCTCCATATTTATACTGATGGATCATTGATTTCAAACCGAGATGAAGCAGGGGCTGGAGTCACATGTCACCTCTTTCCCTATTACAAATCTTTAAGTTATGGAACTACAAACTTTGATGGACAAATTGAAGCAATTTGAATGGCCCTACAAAATCTTTTGTACAGAATTTCACATTTGCATCAAGCAGTTATTCTTTCAGATTCCAGGGTGGCAATTATAGCAATTACTTCCAAGTTGTCACCAAAAAACCAAACAATTATAGAATGTTGGAAAATCCTTACCCATCTAACAGCACTTCAAACACACCTAGTCTTCCAATGGATACCAGCTCACTGTGGACTGAGTGGTAATGAGAGAGCTAACTTTCTTGCTAAAAAGGGTACCAGCAATGTGCAGAAATCTATAGTTAATCTACCATTTTATGCAGCTAAAAGATTAGTCAACTCTGAATTCAAAAAAATTATTGCAAAATATTACTATGAAAATCAAAAAATAAAAGATGGGAACTACCAAACATTCAAACAGTAATTCCTGAGTATCCTCGAAAAACGGCAGTTGCAACCTTGAGGTTGATTACAGGACATGATTGTCTGGCAAAACATTTAAACAGAATTGGGATATATTCTTCACCACTCTGTCCTCTATGTGATCTGCAAGAGAAAATGGACTGAGACCACCTTCAAATATGCCCGGCCACTTCTAGTGCCCCATCCATCAGTGAAAAATATTGGAGAGCAAGAGGCTTAATTACTTCATTGTCAGAAATCCAGTATTAGCTAACAACAACATATTTACTCACATAGAATAAGTGCTAAAGTAACACTCCCTGATTACCAATACTCATGTTTATTTTTCCTAAATAAATAATATACACTCACTAAACACATAATGCACATAGGTGGAACAAAATTGTTACCTGTCAATATTCTGTGTAACTCACATATAAAACCAAGAAAGCTTCTACTCATGGTACGTCAGATACTGTTCAGAAGCAATAACACTGAACAATTGGCTAGAACAACACATATTGATTAACGTTTATACCTTATTACCAAATTCTAATATAATCCAATTTATTGGCTAACCGAGTATATTTTCAGATAGGTATTAGTCATACTTACTATGTGGTTTGTTCAGCTTTTATTGCAAGCATAATGAATAAAATACTGTGCTTTAATGAATTTCTCTATATCATTGTGAATGCATTTGAGAGCACGCGCACTTGGTGGTATGTTTGTTTCACACTTTTAAGCAAGAAAGGATAGGAAATGGTTACGTAGTACACTTCTGTTGTCAGTATGTCATCAGTGAACTGCAGCTGCTCCAGCGCTTCTTCCTAGTGATTTTCCATGGTTGAAATGAATATAAAATGTCATTTTTAAGAAAACTATTGAAAACAGACTGGAGGCCCCTAAAGATTGGGGCCCCCCTGTTGTAAGGCCTATGGGACATTATTTATGCCACTGTCTGTCGTTATCATGCAGCCCAAACCTGCAAAGGTGTACCCTGTACAGCCTATGCCCCATTATGTAATGTATAAGAAGCTTTGTGGTTCTAAATTTCCTCATACATAGTCTGTGAGGCCTATGGAGACATTATTTATGCCACTGTCTGTTGTTATCATGCAGCTCAAACCTGCAAAGGTGTACCCTGTACAGCCTATGCCCCATTATGTAATGTATAAGAAGCTTTGTGGTTCTAAATTTCCTCATACATAGTCTGTGAGGCCTATGGGACATTATTTATGCCACTGTCTGTCGTTATCATGCAGCCCAAACCTGCAAAGGTGTACCCTGTACAGCCTATGCCCCATTATGTAATGTATAAGAAGCTTTGTGGTTCTAAATTTCCTCATACATAGTCTGTGAGACCTATGGAGACATTATTTATGCCACTGTCTGTTGTTATCATGCAGCTCAAACCTGCAGAGGTGTACCCTGTACAGTCTATGCCCCATTATGTAATGTATAAGAAGCTTTGTGGTTCTTAATTTCCTCATACATAGTCTGTGAGGCCTATGGAGACATTATTTATGCCACTGTCTGTTGTTATCATGCAGCTCAAACCTGCAAAGGTGTACCCTGTACAGTCTATGCCCCATTATGTAATGTATAAGAAGCTTTGTGGTTCTTAATTTCCTCATACATAGTCTCTCCTCAGTGTTTGAAAACATCTCGTAAGTTTGTCTGCCTATAGTGCTGGTTTCCCACTCAGTCTGCCACTTTATTATGATAAATTCTGAAATCTCCAGTTCATCACATTATTGAGGAACCAAGAGCTCTGCTGCCCTTCAGAGAGTTCTTTCATATCCAGTAATTTATCGCTCTGCACCTTATTTCAAGATCAAGTGACATGAGACCTAAAAGTGACTAACTATGCGTCTGTTGGTATGGTAGAGAAGGATCCGGTTAGGGTTACCAATTTTTTCCTCTGAACTTCTCTTAGCTCTTTCTTTGTTTTTTGGAGATGAAGTCTGTGTGCCCATACACTGGCATGCTGTGGAACACGGGATAATTTTGGCATGTAACCCAACTGCTCTGTATGGAATAGTTCTATAGTTCTTATGTAATTGTGCAATTTGATTCATAACTTTGAAGCTTTACTCTGTGATATGACCTTTGGATCCAAGTTCTTCATCCAGAGTAATGCCCAGATAGTTTAGGTTTCTGTATCCTTCATCATTCAGTAGGATGCTAGGATCCCTTCTTAGCTTTCCATGTAAAGGTAGGTATTCAGTCTTGTATGGTGATGTGGCCAGTTTCATTTTATTACATTCATGGTGGAGCAGTCTGAGAGAGTGAAGAGCAAATTCATGACCCCTGCACTGCATGGAGGAGCTGAGCAAAGTTCAACCTGCAAAGTTCTGTCAGAGCAGTGCAACAGCCAGTTTTTTTTTTTTTTAAATTAACGTTCTCCAACCTTGTGTCATATCGGACGAATGAGTGAAATGAAATGGGTGAAATGATGCTCAAATAAGCTCGAGGTCCATGGAGCTTTTAAGTTACCCGACATTCGTCTTTTCAGGGTAGGGAAAACCTCGGAAAAAACCTTATCCGGATAACTTACCCTAAGCGAGATTCGAACTCGCGACCTCTTGAAGGTGAGGCAGACACGCTGACCATCACGCTATCGAGGCGGGCACACACAGCCAGGTATATCTCACTTCTCAGCCACAGGGACAAAATTTGGTAAATAAATTGTATACATATTATTCTGTTTTATCCACTTATTAAATTATCATTACTCTCATAGCATAACAATCTCTTACAAAGCAACACTTAATAAAACAATATTTCTGTAGGCACTGCTACTTGAAGATCTAAAATTGAGAACACATATTAATATATTAAGTAGAAAGCTCAGTCTGGGGTGTTATGTACATCTTAAACAAATTAAAAACTTATGTTACAAAGTGCACAGGTTCTCAGAAGTATAGATTTTATACAGTTCACAGCTACCATTTTATAGAATTGTATTCAGGGGAACTGTGAAAGAATGGGTAAAAGTGGTTAAAATTCAAAAGAGAGCAATAAAAATAATTACAGGTGAGACAAACAGGAGTCTTGTAAAAAATTGTTCAAACCATTAAAGATTTTGTCACTGAGCTGTATATACATGTTGGAAGTAACTTACTATACTCAAATGGACAAACATAACATGGATAACATCCCAGGTACATAGATTGCATTCAGCGAGTTCACAAGTAGTCATAGAGGCCTGTGGACACTGAACATGTCAATGGAAATGTACAGTATAATATAAAAACACATTATATACGGGCACAAAAAACAAACCATGGATAGTTGAGAAACACAATCAAATCTTCCCTGCAGTTATAAGATTAACGCAATTTGTATTTACAAATACAAATTAAACTTTGTTTTAAACTTTCACAAGGCGTTTCCTGCCATGTCCCATTATTTAACTATAAAGGGTTATCAACAAGTTCCTCTGCACGATGCTGGTGCCTACTGCCAAGATAAGGTTGGTACTGCTATTTATCGGCATTATCTTTCATTAATTACATATGCAAGTCTATCAGAGTTTTTATCAAGATTTTATATCAGGTATCAAATGTAATAATTGGCTATGATTTGTCACTAAAGCAGCTAGAAGCTGCTTACAAAGCTACATAAGCATTAACAGGATGATTTGTCATTGAAACCGTCCTTTCAGTCCTGTGAATGTTAAAGAGTGTATCATAGTAGCAAGTCTTTACCAATATATCTATGAAATATAACTAAATATTGGTTATTAACGGAAAACAAGTTTTCTGGTAAAATGAGAATAAATACATATTACTGAGATAATGATGTGCATGCAAACTTGTGTAGTTTGCAGGCAGAACAGTGCTTTGGGTGCAAAAGGTGGAAAAAGGAGCCACTTTGTTGTATTTACAGGCTGTGTGCCTTATCTTCAATCTAGAAATAGGAATGTGAGAAATCCAGCTGTACATAAATTTGAAATAGATGCAAAATCCTCCAATCAGAATTAGTGTTGTTTTGGAATAACAAATAGAGGAGAAGAAAAACACAATGTGATTAACTGATGGACAGATTCATGAAGGGAGGGGGAAAACTAAATTATTTTGTTGTTTAATGACACTGTCAATTGCCAGGATTACATCAGTGTCGCTGGTGCCAGAATTTGGTCCTGCAGGAGTTCTTTTACGTGCGAGTAAATCTACTGACATGGGGCTGTCATTTTTAAGCATACTTAAAAACCACGAAGCATGAAAGCGTTAAGATACTTAAAGTCAGTGTTTAATTAAATAATTTCAAATTTTACTATATCTATTGTGTTGTTTATGTATTACTCTTAAAAGCCGCAGTGTTAAATGATTTATGCAATACTAATGCTGAAGTTTTTCCATACTTTTAAAATAATTATTTAACAATTCAATCTCTGAGATCACCGTGACAAAACTAGTATGTTTTGAAGGGGTGGCTATTGCCAGGTTAGTATTGTGCTCCTGGAAGAGTTTCTGGAATTTTTTATGCATCCTTAGGTAGAACATAAATTTTCTGCATGTGGGTTGTGGGTTGGATCCGTTTTCGGTGTTGTGATGTCTTTTATCTGTTTTTTTTTATAAGTGACCACTAAATCTGTTTTGAAACCACTCTTGTTGCTACAATCTTGATGTGTTGGTGTTCTTTTTTATATTCTTAATCTGTCAGTGGTGTGTTTATTAACCTGTGTGTTAAGCTGTGTAATATAGCATGTTGATGTGGCTCTTGGCTAAAGTTGTTTTCCTTATGTTAAGTGGAATTCTTTCATTCTGTTTCAGAATTTTTCATGTAATTGGATTAGATAGTATTGTTAAGCACCAAAAGTTTATTGAATATCTTTTGGTTTATTATTATCAATTGGCAAAGCATGGACTTATTTGATGGGCAGACTGAATAGTCATATTGTGCCCTCTAAACTTGCATAACTTGTCTTTAAGGTACATATATTAAAATGCAACTCACTGAAGATAGAAGGTTTGTTTTTACTAGAATATCAACTCCAAGTTATAGGGAATACAAGCTATTGGAATTCAACAAAAGCCAACTGTAATGTATTTTCCCCATTGTGGTGCTCACTGGTTACTTTCAGTGACATTATGTTTGTTCATATGGCTCCAGCACCAGTATAGGTTGCGCGTTCGTTCTTGACGAATGACCTTGAGCAGAAATCCAATGAGTGAGTCTACCCTTAATAAACAGGTCAGCAAATGTTTATGCTACGATAACAGACACCTCTGTTTTCCTCTGTCGCGTTTGTGTATACAGTCGACTGCAGAAGTTTAGCGCGGTACGGATGTATGTATGCATGCAACGAAAATAGCAATTCAGACGAGGGAGAGATGTCGGGAATAGAATAAATGCAAGAAAGTTAAGTGGAAACAGTTATAGAGGTATAGTGTATAATACGTGTGGCTGATATTACTGCAAGTGTCATAAATTGATTTGTAGTGTTGTACTACTTCAGCTCAGAAGCATGCGCGTCATCTCACTGCAGACTGTACCTCCTCTCTCTCGTTCCCGCAAAAGCTGAGTAGAGACTCGCATTCAACCTTTCATATAAAATTTTCATTTGTCAAGAAGTAACGCGCGACCTATAACTGCTTCTAAAATATACCTACGGAAAATATATGGAGTAGTTGGTATTAATTGCAGCTCCTAAGTTGATGATAGACATAACCTTACAGGATGTCAACTGTAGAGTTTAAAGAAGACAATCCTTGCTGGGCAAAAGGCATAGAGTTCCATGTGTGCATTTATTTGGGGTAGTTTTAGTACTTACATAACTGATCTAATCTTTTTAAATTGTTGTTTTTGCAATACCATTTCCCATTAAATAGAACACAGTGCAATATTTAGCACTGGGAAGCGATTAAATCAACTGTGTTCTTTCAAAATGAGATCTGATGTGCTCACTGACTTGAAACTAATAACACTACTTCAATTTAATTCAATTTATTTCATCCATAATAACATATACATGTTATTGCATATTGTCAGAATATTTCTTAAAAAGTATATACATTGTTTACAATCACAATTCATCCAGCCTGTACATACTCCTTTGTATTAGAAAATTCTTTAGTTCCCTTTTAAATAGTTTCCCTTTTGTTGCTTTTACAGAATTTGGTAGTGTATTAAACAGTATTTTGCCCATTACTAAAGGATCTTTGTCTGTTGTCTTTTTATTTAAATTTATTCTGTGTGCTTGTTTCATACTTACGATAGTCTTATTGATGTTACCCAGTCCCTCTTCGCTGATTACAAACATAATTACTTTATAAACATATAAGGATACTACAGTTAATATTTTATGTTCTCTAAAGATACAAAGAGACCCAAAAACATCCAAACTGCTGTATGGTGTTTTTCCACTGTGCAAATGGAAACACAATAACGCAGCTGCTGTACACAAGGTCATGCGGTTGACTTGTTTTTCTCTGCTCTGAAAGTGCAGTGTTGAGCTGACGCACTATCGTGTGGTCGAGTTATTGCCAGTGTGCTTTATTGTTTTGTCCTGTACTTTATCACAAAATGTAAAATGGCTCAGCATTTGTTTTCTACTGTACAGCATGAATTTATTTATGAATCATATGCGTTAACTCAGTCTGCTCGAAAAGTGAAATTGCAATTTGCAGAAAGATTTCCAGGTGATCTGCAATTTCTTTCTCTGGGGTAACTTAAAGCATAAAGTGTAAAAGACAAATCCACAAACACTGGAAGAATTAAAACTAAGTATCCACCAGGAACTTGTCAACATTTCTCAATGTGAACTATGGCAAGTGAAGCATAGTTTACTAAAGAGGTGCCAAAAATGCCTGGACAATAACGGAGACCAATTTCATCATCTCCTTTAATAGCATTGGTAAGTAAAGCCTTTAAAAGTAGTTTTAAAAATGTATGGTTTTATCCGTGCTGTTTTGACAGTGGTGGTAGACAACAAGCACATACAGGCAAAATACAGTGCAGCCGATTCACAGTCTTTTGGATCACCTGCTTTTTCTACATTATTCTCTTCTATTTAAATTGTACATATAGATATCTTATGCATTTCTTCTGCAAAACTAATCATCTATTCATGTTTGTTAAGCAAGTGTTACCCCATACCTCAATTGAATATTGCAGATGTGGATGTATTATTCTATAATAGGTTAGTTTTAAGTGTTCTGCAGTTAGGTATTTTGAGAATTCTTAGTAGGTAAAGATGTGTGCTTATCTTCTTGCATATGCAATCAGTGTGATCTCTGAAGGTTAGGTTCTCATCTATGATAATACCTAAGAACTTTATTTTATCTAACAGCTGTATTTGTTCTCTGTTTTATGTTACATTAACCAAACTTTTGTTATTATACCTATTATTGCAGTGTGTAGTGTAAAGACAGTCATTTTCAATTCTTGGGAACATATTTACATACTTAAACAATGTGTTTGTGTTTTAAGTTAACATTAATAGGAAGTTATGAATATATTTCAGCTAAACAGATACACAATCTCATTCTCTTTGTATATTTCCACGGCCACAACATAATAGAAAGTTGTAAACAGCCTCTGAGAGTTTACAAAAGTCAACCATAACCAGTGTTGCCAACTCATGTTGACAGAAAAAAGCTAAATGCAAGATAGAAAGACGCCACAAATAGCTAAATAGTAGTTCAAAATAGCTATATAAAAAACTAAACATTTATGCACATAATCAATCACTCACCTATAAATTATCAAAAAATAGTTCTGCTTCTTCCTCCTCCTTGTTCGGCTCTGTATTAGGTTCCGGTGAGGAAGTGCTAGCTGCTGTTGAATAATTACCCTTGGTGCCCATCATTTTAAGTACACTTTTTGGTAGCTTATAGGAATAACAACACTTACTGTTTCGTTTAAGTCCAAAACGCACCAAAAGGATGGCATTTAATGTTTTGGTCATCCTTCGATTTATCAACCTACATTTTACGATGTTCACCTGGCTAAACACACGTTGCACATCTGTATTTGAATATGGAAGGCTAAGAACTGAAAATGCTAATGAGACCAGTTCACCATACGGATTTTCATTGGCAGCATTGCGAAACCTATCTACTTCTGTCCAGAACTTGATTGTGTCTCCTGTGCTTTCCCAGTCAGTGTGCGTTATGTTTCTCCACTGAGTTATTAATGAGTCAATGTCTTTAGAACCTAACTCAAGAGCAATGTCAATTATGGGAGGTTTCAGCACTTTTAAAGTTTCCTCTACACAAAACATATTTGTCATTTTCAGTACTTTTAAATTGTGAGGAAGACGAGATTGGGAGTTCCTCTGAAAGTTTTACAGCGAACCTTATGCATCGCTGCCGAATATTTTGTTCTGCATCTTGTGATATAATTAGGTCGTGTATAGCAGATTCAAATTTAAAACCTAAATAAGGTCTGGGGTCCACCTGATCCACAATTGAATTTACTAAGGGGTCAATTTTTGCTGTAGGAATTAACACTTTTCTACTAACCGATTCTACTGATGCCATCAAATCATTTATAAGCTTAGTTGGGTCTACACTCTCTGACTCAAACACTTTATTAGTTCTCTGCACCTCTTCTAGGATAGGTTGTAAATAAAGAAGGTATAAGAGAGTTTGGGGGTCTGTATACATCGAAAAAAGTAATTCAGCTGTATAACATTTTTCCATCTGTCTAGGTAATTCAAAATGCAACTTCAATTCATTCCACTGTTGGAGAATCCGACTCAAAGCTGATTCTATCGAAATCCAACGCGTGTTGCTCATTTGTGGAATTTTTAATGGCTCGATGCCGCAATTTATGGCCTGATAAATCTCCTTGTATGCAACCTGTCTAGCAGTAGAATGGGAAAACCAATTGTGTGTTTCTTTAATTAAGAAATCTAATGTTCTCGGTAGAGCGTCTTCGTACGCTGCGCTTACTGCAAGTTGTAAAGAGTGACAGACACATCGAAACAATACCATGTGGGGATTTCCTAATACTTCTTTCAATTTAACAAATGCACCATTGTTATGCCCCGTCATTACGCTTGCATTGTCAGTTCCAATACCAAGCAACTTTTTAGGATTTAAATTATTTTCAGACAGTACCCACTTTATACTTTGTACTATGCTATCAGCATCTCCTGATTTAAGTTCCACTACCTCGAGCAATGTGGATACAATTTTGCCATGGGTACGACTAAAGTAACGCATAACAATTGCTAGAAGTTTAATCATGGACACGTCTGTTGATTCATCTATTATTATACTAAATGCTTGATCACTGATATCTTTAACTAGCTCTTTAAGAAAGTGAGGTGCTAGAACATTTTTTATTATTTCGCTACATTTGGTGCGATGACGTGGATGCCAGAATGTTTACTGTCTGCAAAAGCACTTTTACAAAGTTCGGATAAATGATCACACGATAGCAGGGAACAATGTTCGTACACAGACATAGCCACCTTGGCTTCTGCTTCATGTATCCCTAATGAAGTGCATGCAGGACTGAAATTTGTTACTTTCTGGCGTTTATTTAGAAAGGGGCCTGCAAACTTTTTGTGTTTATCTCTTTTAGCATGAACTTTCAAGTCACTTAACTTGGAATTAATTTCACATCTGCAATATTTGCAATACGCTCTTGTTTTGTCATTAACAACTGGTTGAAGCCAACCCTTAAACTCCTCCATAGATTCCCACTCCCGTCTGTACCCCTGTGTATACTTCAGTGGCATTTTACTGTTTCAGTACAAAAAAAGTAATTCAGAACAACTCTGTTCACTGATTTCACACCCAACACAAAGCACACGGACTTATACACTCCAGTGAAAGTACAAGTCAACGAGAACTAACTATATTTCCGATCACCACAAAAGCACATTCAAACTATCTCACTGAGAAAAGAATGCTAATACACTGTTCGGCGTTAGCGCAAGACGCATCGGTCAATGACGTGTGCAATCTGAGCATTTATTGCATCTACTTCTACTATATGGATCCGTGGCTCGAATGTAAGAAGCGATGTTCTCTAAATGTTTCCTTTTTTAATGTAGTCATTATTCAGTACACAAAGAAGCTAGAAAAAAGCTAAACTTAAAATTTTCATAGCCAAAAATGTAGCTAATAGCTAAAACCAAAATTTTGTAGCATTTTCTCTTTCGAAAACGCTAGATTTAGCTACAAAAAAGCTAAATTGGCAACACTGACCATAACATTTCAAATAAAATTTGAAAACAGTTATATGATAGGCTAAGAAAAATTACCAACAATGGAGAGAATCAATAAAATTGTGGCATTTACTTTAAACTGAAGGATACCAGCCAATTCAAGAGAAGTGGCTTCCCAACACCAGTCTTGAATTAGATATGCCATGTATAAGATGCTGGAATGCTGAAGTCTGAGAAATATGCTCACAAAGGTGTTATGAGTGATGATTCATTAATAAGTATAACATATTCAGAGTGACCATTCAAAGAGCTGCATTTTAATATAGTTTTACTATGTGTTTATCATAATATTAGAAAGTGATTGGTGAACTTAGAAAAGGTGTACCAAGCAAGATAGCTCCATAGTAACGTGGAGGCTCGCATTTGGAAGGTTGTGGGTTTGATTCCTGTGGCAGACTTTCCTGACCCATGGGGTTTTTAGGAGGTTTCCCCAGGTCGCTAGGTGAATGTAGGGAAGGATGATTATATATCCCAAATTTCCTGTACTTCTATTTCACTTTAATAACCATTTCACTCATCGTTCACCCCGTTGGTTCTTTCAGGGTGCAAGTGTCAGTGAAGGTGTTAGGTGCAGCTTGGTAGGGATGATGTGCACACAGGAACCCTTTCCATCCCTTGTCTGTAGGATCCAGGTAGGGGGGTGGCAAATGGGGGCATTGGACCCCACTGGGATTCCCGGAAGACCTAATGACTTCAAGGTGTGGTCAAGCTTCGAAAACCTTAGGGACCTCTGTCAATACCTGTACTATTGGTCTGGATCTTGCCATCCAGTATCTCCTCTCACCTCATCCTTCCTTGTAGGGGTGCCCCCTTGGGGGATAAGTACAATAAGCCCAGTTTCAGTGTCAAACCGCCTCTGTGTCTTTCCTATTCCTCCTATTCTTATTCCTAGAAAAGCTGTACACAGGCTAAAGTTTACTCTAACTTCATTTAATGTTACAAGTGCTATTAAGTGTTTAAGCCTGTTTTCATCAGTGTAATATATAAAGTTTCTAAATATACAGTTTAAACTTACAATATAGGTATGTGTTTATTTCCAACAAATTGACTGTAGTTCCAGACCACACCTGGATAAGACCAAAGTGCTCACCAATAAATACATAGCTAGCCCAGGTTATATAACAAAACAACACACAAAGAATTACAACTCTACAAAGAACCAGACGATGCAGGTAAAAAAAAACTACATATTATTACCATTGTGCACAATATCACTCAATAATTTCACCAGGAAAATTTTAACCTTCCTGCAGGTTGCACAGGTGGACATTTCAATTGAATTCACAACAGAATTGCCATTGTAATTTATGCTCAGGATGAATTGTAGAATTCTCAAGTGTTCTTTTTCTCTGTTTCTTTCACATACTGCAAGAGTGATAGACATACAAACATGAATTCATGTTTTGGAATATGTGTCTTCACAAATGGCTCACTTTACAAAGCTTCCAGTTAAGATGGAAGCAGGTAAACAACAGAGATAATTGCAATTGAAACCAGGAAAAGTAAAAAATTACATGAAGATATTGGACTTTTTTGGAACAGTGCATAGCCAGTCAGTGTTTTGAATGACAGTTGGTTAGTCCTTAATATCTGTAGTATCTGTAATGAATATTTATCGCTTGTCCGTTAGAGCATGTATATGCTATAGGTTACAATTTACAAATTTACAATTGCAATATTTACATGTTTAAAAACTCTTCTATGCTATAGAAGCTGTAGTCATTTAAGAAATTTAGTAACATTTTTTTAAATCTTTGCTGTAATTCAACATTTTCATATGGATTCAGGTAACTTGTTGTACAGATGTAGGCAAGCATATGTGAAATTATTTTCATACATTTTTGTCTTGTAAGAATTTACAAATAAGTTATGCTTAGTTCTGGTGTTATAAGTATGCACTTCTGAATTTGTATTAAATGAATTTAAGTGATCTTTCACATATACAAGAGGTTTATATATGAAAATACTTGGCAAACAAAAGATACTTAACTTCTTAGAGCATGCTTTACATTTAGTTGTGATAGATAGACATGCTATAATTGTAATTATTTTCTTGTGCATTCTGATTGTAACATTTTTGTTCACGACTTCAGGATATGGAAAAATTCAGGTGCCTACACTTTGAAGACTGGTAATACTATCAATTACCCACCCAGAAATACCTTCAGTGATAGTGGCCTGTATAATAATACAGGGTTCTTCATTTAAAACGTAACTGGGGCTCGACATTTTGCCTATATGCGATTGGGTGTGCCACAACTGGCTTTGCTCCTACATAAACTCTGCAAATAAAGCACATGTAACACTCTTACCTTATAGAAGATGCTGGAAATGTCATCAACCCTCGGCTAAACAAGTATTATATTGGGAGAACACACTCTGATTCATACGATTAAGTTGTTATACATGCTTTACACACAGAGTTAATGTAGGAGCAATGCCAGCTGTAGCACACCCAATTGCACCCGTTAGTTTTTAAATAAACTCTATACATCATGTGGCCTAACATTTGAAAGTAGAAAACCCTTACTTGAATTACAGGATGCTGGTGAAGACAATATACCAATGGCAGCTGATGCAGAACGGGAAGCAGTGTGCCTTAGAGAGAGGGGTCAGCAAAGAAGATCACAAAAATAATACATTTGGGATAGCTTTTCACATCACTGTATTCATATCTCAGCATTTCACAAAGGTATATCCACACAATGTTTAAATATTTGTAAACTTTGTCATTGATATTCTGTGTCCATCAGTGTTTATCACCAGTACTTGAGGAAAGAAACATATAGCTATAGGGATAGGGCGAGCAATTGGAGAGGTGGAGTATAAAGAAAAGCAAGGGAAAAATAAATGAGAACTCACAGAAATTAAATAACTGATTACTTAAAGGCTAATGCACATATTTAGTTTTAATTATTTTCTCAGGGGTCTCCATCTAGGGGATATGTGAATAGCGACCACAAGGTACCCAAGCTGAGCAGAACATTACTTCCACTTACTGGTGTTTTGCTCCTCACTGTAGCTTTTCTATCTGACCTTACCTTGGTCATCTCTTGTTCTCTTCTGACCCCGATGCTATTAGAGTTCCCAAGGGCTAGGGAGTCTTTATTTTTCCAACCTCTCCATTTCTCTAATTTCTCTCTAAACTCTTAACCCCTAACATGCTGACCTGTCATGGCATGTAATACGTCCTTTGATTGGTAATCAGAGGAGATGGTTGGTGAATTTATTTTGATAACTCTCCCGGTCAGGTCGGTGAGACCCGTAAACGAACGACAGGTGTGGTCCTCCAGACATTCTGGGGGTTGTGAGAGAGCAATGTAACCGCCAAAACATAAAAATATGGTGCTCTTTAAAAAAAATGGTTACTGTTACTGCTATTGCTCTCTTCAAATATTGGGCTCCATCTTCATGTATCATCAGTGTCACCGCCTGCGGTGCCGTAGTAGTAAAAGCGGGCGTTAAACACTACAACAACAACTCTTCAAATAATGGAGAGCAAGAGGATTAATGACTTCATTGTCAGAAATCCAGCATTAACTAACAACAACGGTTTTAATTAAAGATTCATATAAACAGGGACAAAGTCTAAACTTTTTCATTCTCTTTCTTCTTTCTACAGTTCCAGTGCTTCTTTTGCAAGCTTCAACACTTCAATTTTCAGTTTATCTTTTTAGTTTCGTTCCTTTCTGCCTTTTGCTTAAGTACTGTCAGTTGCTTAAATAGAACCAATGTTTGAATGAGATTTTCTGACAAGGGGGCAATCTAAGTTTGTGTTATATTTATGACAATAATGATAGTAATACCCATGGTGGTAGCATTGGTGTGTTATATACATAAAGCATAGCAGCAGCAATATGGATTTCACGGTCTTTAAAAGTACTGTGATTTTGTATTTCTGAGCAGTACACATATATAATTCTCCCAAAACTGCTTAGTGTAAGTCCGGGGCAATGTGTTTTCCATTTTCAAATCTAGTTTTGTCTACACATTCCCCCATTGCAGTTTTTACCTGAGAAGCTGTAATATTAACATTACTTACTTGAAGTTGAAGCCTTTGATTCCAACTGGAATACATTACTCTGTAACTTTTCGCTTTCTTGTATCAAATTGGTCCATACTGATGAATAACAGAACAGTGAGTTGCCAGAAACTGAACAGAATACTGCAAGCTGCAATTCTCATTGCTGGCACAGAGTTGCTGGAATTGTGACCCTGAATGCCAACGCAACTAATGAACCTGAGAATTGTTTAGCTTACTTGCGACATGATACCTCTGCTTATGCAAGGCTCATACTCGTACCATTACCAGTCTGCATCGAAAGGTTCCATGTTTTCTTGTATTTGCAGAGTGTAGTTATATGTTGTTGTTGTTGTTTTCTAGTGCCTTGCATCTGGCAATGAAGCCATTAGCATTCGTGCTTTCCAATACCTTTGAACTGTAGTTTCTTCTGATCTTAATGCTTCACAGGTCTTCAAGTGTTCTTCATTCATTTCTGCTGGATCGTTACACAGGACACATATTGGTGAGGCTGAGATACCTATTCTGTAGAGATGACTTGCCAAGCAGTCATGATTTGTCAATAGTCGGAAGGCTGCAACAGCTGTTTTCCTTGGTCTCTGGGGGATTATATCTGGATTGGAAAAGTAGTGGACTTATGTGAATATAGGAGATGTAACAAAAGCAGAAAGTGTTATGAAGTGAAGATTTCCAATTTCCTCATTAACCTTTAGCTGTTATTATTAATGGAAATCTGCATTTTAAATAACGTTGAAATCCCCAGCAGTTTGCGACAATTATTTTCAGTAAAATCCAATGTTTAAAGCATTCCATTTGTCAATCATCTATCATATCGAACTCTTATAAAACTTTGTATTTGTTTCCTAATCATACATTATGATATATATTCATATAGTACAGTTATCTACCGTATCTCTTGCACAATTGCATGAGATTATGACTTCACAGTTATTTCACATCATATGGTTTATACCTCCAAAATGCAGCTTTATATTTCTTTCACAAATGTATATTTAAGTTTAAGGTTAGCTACTTCTGTACAACTGCTTGGACTTCTGATTTCATATTTCCACTCATATGTTTTATGCAACTAACACAATTTTGTATTTCTTTTATGAATGTATATTTATGAATATATATTCCCATTTAAGGTTATCTGCCTTCTGCACAATCATATAAGGTTATGATTTCATATTTATTTTAGATTATGTGATTCATAAATTAATTTATTTGAGTGTAATATAAAGGGACCCTATAATTGTGGTACGCCGTGTTGCATATGGGAGATCTTTTGGGTTGAATTAAGAAATATATTTGTAAGTAAAATAGAGTTCCCCGTCTTCTAGTTACCGAAATTTGTCATTATGAATAAGAACAGAGTTTCTTGCTTTCTTTGTATCTACATCATCTATGTATATGTATTGCTGGAAGTTATCCATTCTCATCTTTATGCATTACCATCTACACAATTCCAACGTTATTAAAATGTTTTACTACTGATCGCTACTTTCATTTCTCATACGTTGGCGCCCTGTGTTACGGGGTCCCTAAGCCTGTATTCGGCAACATTACACTTTTGTGTACTTCTCACTTCCTTCCTGAACTTAAAACTTTGACTGGCTTATCTTTTCTTTTCCTCATAACAGTCGCCACAGTGCCAGGCAAAGAGCAATGATGGTGTATAGTCTAAAGGTAAAACATCCCGCATAATGTGGGTTTTGGTTTAATGTAGGTATTTAATGTCGTCACAGTGAGAATTTTAACACACAAATAACAGATTAAAGTGAGGCAGGCTGTTGCTATCAGATATTTGTTTAGTTTTACTAGTTCCCATGGAATAAACATATTATACGGGGTACGGTTGTAGAAGGCACATGAGCTGAACCAATGCGTGCACATGGTGGCTGCACTGCTGCCAAGTGATGGACTAGAGAGCAGAAGTTACAGGGAGGGAACGAGGAAAGAAACCTTTGTCGTGTCACAAATTGTCAGAGCGTAAACTTACGCAGCAAAGGATAGTGATGATAACATTATAAACTGTAACACTCAATATTAACGTACTCATTTACACGCACTTCCTCAGATGCCAATTCCCTAAAAAAACGTACACTTTAAAAATAATATTTCTGGCCTGGGAGCGGAGTATTTTACCCTTAGTACCTGTGCCACTGGCACCAGGCGTTGAAAGTGACATTGTTAACGTATCACTAACACAATGTTATTGTTGTTACCTAATGCTGGATTTCTGACAATGCAGTCATTAATCCTCTTGCTCTCCAGTATTTTTCACTGATGATATTGAAGAGAGCAATAACAGTAATAGTACCCGCTTTTTAGAGAACACCATATTTTTATGCTTTGGCAGTCACATCGCTCTCTCACAACCCCCAGAATCTCTGAAGGACCACGCCTGTCATTGGTTTAAGGGTCTCACTGACCTGACCGGTAGAATTATCAAAATAAATTCACATGTGAATTTTCTGCTTATTGTCACAGTTACACAAAGCACAATTTGTGTTATGGATTGGTCTTGAACCGAACTAAAGAAATTGCGCGCGACTGCAGTGGTCTGTGGTCAGTTAATTAATTAACTAAATATACGCAGTTCCTAATGACACTTCATAAGGTCTTACTCCGTAACTGCGTAATGAAAGGAATAACACACACAGGCAAGATTGGAAGCTTGATTCATAAGCATAAACATGGGAGTCACTTGTTTATTCTGAAGCAATAACTTGAGAACCATATGTCATAGAAAAATGGTTTCTGTACAGGCTGCCTCAAAAATTCTTGCCGCATACACCAAGGCATATCCAAATGTTGAATTTCCAGTAATAATTTTGGGTGCATGAAAAAGAGAAATCTCTGTTGCTCACGCTTGTGCTGTGCATTCTGACTTAGGCAACGCTGCACGACTGTGATAGGACAGTCACTCTAGGTGAGTCATCTCGACCTTCGCCTCATGTGCCTTATAATACATAAAAAATCTAATGTGTTGCACTCACATGACTTCCTGTACTCTGGTACTAACCATTCTTACAAACTCTTATTCCTGTATCTTCTTTATGTTAGTTGGGATAAACATTTGCAGAAGTTATCATATTGCTTATGTCCTTGTAGGTACAAGGGGATAATACTAGACTTTGAGTGATAGTCAAATCTTTTAAAGCTTTGAGATCCTGTTTTCTTTGCATGCTTAACATATATTTAAAAAAAATGAAGAACGATGTTCCATTGCAAGTTTTAAGTTTTCCAAAGCTGACACATATAACAATGAATATCTCCGAAATGGTTCACCCTACAAAGAAATTTATTTGGACATAGTGTGTCTTAGCGAGACCTACATTTTTTGTATAATAAGATTTTGTCTATCTCTTATGGTTTGTGAGTTATTCAAACGTCATCCAGAGTAAATAGGACTATATAGGCTATAGCCAGAAAATTCAAAATATACATTTCATTTGTCATCAAAATATCTCAAACATATGGCATTTTGATCACAATAGTTAGAGCCATTTTCAAGAAAATAAAGTTCAAAAAACTTTCCATGTAAAGGGCAGTTCAGGGTGGAGGAATTTTCTTCAAAATCTTTGTGTCGCATCCTTGAAAGACATTAAACTTTAATACCAACTTTGGTTTTTAACCAACTTTTCGTTTTTGAGTTATGCTGTCCACAGACTGACTGACAGACACACAGACAGAATGACACACACACACACACACACACACACACACACATGCACACCCACATGCCCCCATACGCCCACACACACACAGACACATGTGCCTTTTTCTAGAAATGCTTTTTTTGGATTCAGGGGGCCTCAAAACATGTTTCTGGTGAAATCTTGACATCGAACTTTTGGATGGAATACAATACTTCCTCTACTTAGTAGTAGAGAAAGTAAAACATAAACCAAGAATCCACAGTTATACTTGTATTAATGAAAGATCAATGAATATCAGAATACAATAACTCATTTTTTTATACCTTAACCGTGCAAAGAGAACGGAATCTCAAAGCTTTGAAAGATTTGACTATTGCTCAAAGCCTACTGTATTCCCATATTCCCTTTGCACCTACAAGGAAATAACAATAACATAATTTCTGCAAATGTTTATCTCAACTAACATGAAAAAGATAAAGGAATAAGAGTTTGTAGGAATGCTTGGTACAAGAGTGGAGAAAGTCATGTGAGTGCAACACATCACATTTTTACTCTACAACCTCACCCAGTATGTACCAGTGTGTTTTCCAGTTTCCATCCTTGGTTCATTGTGAACTATTAAAGTCTCTTGTGCTTCGGATCCCCATCGCCAAGTTATTGTGGAATAACTTTGGAAAGTGAAATTGGGGTTAGGACTGCTGCTTTGATTGATTGTGTGTGGTGTATGCTCCTTTCTGTTTTGTTCTCATTTCTATTGCAACTTTTGTGCAATTGCGCATCAGACTTAACACCATCTTAAGCTTAAGTGAAAATACTTACAAAAACTGGTGCATTCACTATATCATAAGGTGGAAATTAAGATATTACATTCTTTTGTGGAAAAAAAAAAAGAAAAAAAAAACCATAATTAAACTGTCAAAATTCTTTCATTAATTTGAATTGAGTGGCCATGTCATTAGCTGCCCCCCTTTGTAGTGTGGTGGCAGCATGTGTGCCTCACATCCAGAGGTCGTGAGTTCAAATCTCGCTTAGGGCGAGTTATCCGGATAAGGTTTTTACCAAGGTTTTCCCTTATCCTGAGAAGACACATGTAGGGTAACTTAAAGCTCTATGTACCCTGGGCGCATTTGGGCATTATTTTACCCGTTTCATTCATTCACCATACAATATGACAGTACATTGGAGGATGTAATAAATAGATGTTAGCTTGAATGGGGTGTAGAAACAGGTTTATAAGTTAATTAAGGAAATTGAAGTTATTAACAGTGAAGCAACAAAATTCTAAAGTAAGAGCAAATTAGAAACTAAAAACCTCACTTATCTTAGTAATATTGCAAGTTATTGGTGCAAAGCTGACTAAAGTTTTGAGTTGACTCCATATTATTCTCAAAGCTATAGTTTTGCAATATTACTAAGATAAGTGAAGTTTTTAGTTTCTAATTTGTTCTTACTTTGGAAGGCTTATAAGTTCTTACAAATGTGGATTTAAGTCTAATTTCATAATAATTGCTCCTACCAATGTAGTTGTACAATACGCTTTATGACAAACTATAATTTGAATGAAAATAATAACTTGGAAACATTATAAGGTGTTTAAATTGAATATGAAATGTTCAGGGAACTATACACAGTGGAAGGTACTGCTGCGGCGGTATGTTAACCACAGAGTCTACATGATGATAGGTCCAATACAATTATTGTCAATAAAGAACTGTTTCAAAAAAAAAAAAAAAAAAAGTGGAAAACGTTTGGAGCCATCAAGCTTCTTGACAAATGGATATAAATGGTTTATTATTTCACTGTCACAGGAACATTGTGTGAACAATGCTGTAATACATTTCTATCTAAATTTGAGTGAATTTAGTCATACTTTTGTGTTAAAATGTGATGCAAAGTTTAATTTCTAAGAGAGATTTGCAGACCTCACACGTTAACATTAAATTGTGACTAAATTCATTTGAATTAAGGTAGAAATGCATTACAGCATTGTTTACACTATGTTTGTGTGACAGTTATTGAAACCATTTATATCCATTCACCAGGAAGCTAGATGGCTCCAAATGTTATAAATATTTGACACAATGTTTTTTTTTAAGTAATCGCACCTCCTAAGGAAGAAGATCGCAACTCACTTTTCATAACTTTTCAGGAGAGCAAAAACAAAGTTTGAAGAACAATGATGGATGGAGTTTAGGGGCTCATCGACAACTAGGTCATTTGGGTGAAGAACAATGAAAAATCACTGTTTTTATATTTTGATTAAGGAGGACAAATGCAATCATCTGATATAAGGAACCTTGGTCCGAATGCTGGTGCAACTGGTTCACTTTCAAAATCAATGCGTTTACAACACTGTAATATGTCATTCTTGACACCATCTCGACTTATTGCTTTTGTTTTCCTTTTTCATTTATGTGTTGGTGTTTCTTCGTCACTGTTAGTATCAGCTAAAACAAGGAAGAAATGCTAATTATATTTAAAAATGATAACACTACAGAATATGTATAGTAATATCATAGTAATTATTGTCACTAAGTTTTGTAAAATTTGGAGGTTATGTTTGGTGTGTGTGTGTGTGTGTGTGTATTGTGTTTAACGCCCGCTTTTACTACTACGGCACCACAGGCGGTGACACTGATGATACATGGAATGAAGATGGAGCACCGGTGGAATGAGATGGCGGGGGAAACCGGAGAACCCGGAGAAAACCCGCCCAGATGCCGCTTCGTCCACCACGAATACCACATGCAGAGTTATGTTTGGTCCCAGCACATTATAATTTATGTTCACCAATGACAACAATATTGAATGGTACAATAAATTATATCAAAATAAAACTTACAGTGTGACGGTTCACAAACAGAACAGTCAGGGCTGAAGTCCTCGTCTCCTTGCTGGTGTTCAGTAAGCCTGGGAACTAGCCAGGAGAATTCATTGTTCCTTTTAACTGTTATAGAAATTATCAGTCATTATTTACCAGTGAAATATATGATATAAGAATAGTAATTAATGTTTCCTACCTGATGATAATGCCATCTGCACCATTCTCCTTGCTCTTTCCACTGTGGTAAAATCAACAGTAATGTCCACAAGTTTACCAACATCATACATTATTCATTATCTTCACAATGTTGAAGCTGCACAATCACTGTGCCAAATTCAAGTGCCATAACATATTTCCTCTTTATTTTATTAAAATTAGGCTGCAAATTTCCTTGGAAAACAAACATAACTTCAGTTAAATTAGCAAGAAGGCAATAATGTTAAGCTGGAAAAGTATTGTATCTCAACATACGATAGTTTTCCACGAATAATATAATGACTTCAAAGATACAACATAAAACAATTGCTTACAGCTCATCAACAATCAAAGATACAAATATGATTATTATACACAAGATGCTCTTTCACCTACACTTTCTGAAGCATACCATATCTCAAAATTGCAAAAAAGTGAGTTACGATCTTCTTCCTTGGGAGGTGCGAAATAATCCTTTATTGATATTTATTGTATTGGACATATTTGTTACACTCGTCATGGAGAATTGCCAAAGTAGTGCCTCCCACCCTGTATACGAATAGGAAAGCAGGAGCTATTAACAAGGTTTTACTGTATATGAAATTATAAAGCAAGACAATGTCAGATTGTACATTAATCCTTTAAGCCTGGAATATGTTTCACTGTACTTTATGCATTCAGTGCACAGATAAGTGGAAATGTTAGTGTTTCAACGGATTTGATACAGAAGTTACATTTTATTTATTGCAGCTTCGACATGCATTGCAGAGACAAAAGAGCCACTTTGATAATGTCAACATTGACTGGAATCTCTCACATGATGAAGGGTCAACAGACTTCTCAGATGATGAAACAATCATCGAGGACAGGGTAAGTCAAACATCAACCAATTCTGAGGTTTTTAGAAAGAATTCATGAGGAAATGAGAAGCATTCCATGTGCAGTAAAGGTTCTTAAATGCATACAAAGTACCCAAATACCTCTAGAAAAAAATTTGTTTTACTGCAGATTTAAGATAGCAGGATCTAGTGAGTGTGTTTCTCTTAAGGGACCTGGGACTGATTAATGGCTGAAAAATGGCCAAATTGACTATTTTTAGGTTTATGCATATAAATGTTCCCCAAAGCTTGTCATTGGTTGCCAGTGAAATTTGTTAGAATCCGTCATTTTTAAGGGTTTAGCACAGGCTTTAAAAGCCATGTGGGCTAGCTTTAAGTGCCCCTTTTTTTCTGCTTAACCACTGAATTTGGTTGTTTTTGAGCCCTTTTGGCCTATATTTTATTCAAATATTGCTGAAAATTTATGTAGCGGTATCTTGTGCTATCTGGCTAGATGCCAGTGAGCTATTACTACTCTACTTAACAGTAGAGAAAGTAAAAATGAGATTACAGCTAACTCTAGAAAAGGCATAAAAAACTACCAAAATGAGATAATCTGTAAATTTTACCTTTTCAAATGCAGGGTCATTGTATTTCATGTTAACCCTTTCTCTGCCTTTCTGCCATTTGCTCTTCCCTCGCCATCAGTGATCACATTTCTGCTCGTACTGTTCAAATCAAATCAAATCAGATCAAGTCCTTATTGTGCTTTATAACATGTTACAATGGAAATAAGTGAAACATTGTTTAAGAACATGGTCAACATTTATATTATATTAGAAAAGTATATATAATTAAGTAAATATAGGTAAAATACATATAGAAGCACCCAATGGGAACTTGTCTCATCCACATACTGCGTGATTTTGTGATGGTGTTAGAAACTTTCAGGGAAGATTAAGGAGGACAAATGCAATCATCTGATATAAGGAACCTTGGTCCGAAAATGTCTCCTTCATAAGTTACAGGCGAAAGTTGTTTTTATAGGTAGGTAGGTGATTAGTAATAAGGATAGATAACCGGACTGCCATCTATGAGTGGTTTAGAATTAAAATGCCATGAAGGCAATGCATATGGCGTTTAAACTTATGTATGGCAACAGTACTTCAATGCAGATGGCATGAAGTGTACTGTCTGACGCGCTGTTCTGTAGCATTACCCAGGTACAGATCGGAGTCTGGTCGGTGTTTACATGAGGACTCCCATTTTGGAAGAGGAAGTGCTTCATTGTGTGGCTGAGGAGCCTTCAATAAGTACTCGACCAGTTGCATGTGAAATGGGAGTTGCACAAAATACTGTATGGAACATACTTCGGGAACAACAACTGCACCCCTACCACCCACAAAGAATATATGCTGTCTCCGGCTGACTTCGCACCTTGGGTTGTTTTCAGTGAATGGCTATTGTGTGGTTGATCACCACTTCCCTTTGTGTGTACTTTTCACCGATGAAGCCTGTTTCACCAAAGACGGCATGCTAAATAGTCTAACTACTCACGTTTGGGTGATGAGAATCCCCGCGCTACAGTTGTAAGGGGCCATCAAAGCCGTTTTGCAGTAAATGTATGGGCGGGTATAGTCAATAATGATGTAATGGCCCATTTCTTCTTCCACACCAATTAACTGGAGCAGTGTACACTGTATTTTTGAGAGATACACTTCCTGGGTTGTTGCAACACATCCCACTTGCGGTATGTCGACGTATGTGGTTGCAACAAGATGGACCTCCAGCTCACTTTTCGCATCATGCTCGAGAACACCTTTACAAGACATTCCCTGAAAGATGGATGGGAAGAGGAGGTCCAGCTACATGGCGAGCCCATTCGCCTGATCTGACTCCATTTGAATTTTTCTTTTGGGGTCTTGTGAAAAGTCTTGTGTACATGACACCAGTAGAAACGAACAGGATCTACTAGTGCAAATTATCACCACCTATGCCATTGTCAGAGAGACTCCAGGGCTGCTCCTCCAAGTACGACAGAACATTGTATAACTTTGTCATGCCTGCATCACTGCCAAAAAATGCCATTTTTAACACATCTTGTAGTATTATGACTTGTGTAAATGTAAATACAGAGAAATAAAATACAGATATTCCTAGATTCTCATAATTTCATGTTCACAGCGATACTAAACAACTCTTGCCTGTAAACGTGCGAAGGCGATGTTTCCGGACCAGTGTTCCTCAATTCCGATTAATGCATTTGTCCTCCTGAATCTTCCCTGAAAGTTTCTAACACCACCACAAAATCACCCTGAACATGTAGGTGAGACAATGCCAAAAAGAGTGAATCAATTAAAATACTATTTTGTCATTTAGGAACTCATCAACACTGTAATACACCTTATTTATAAGGAATTTGGTTAATGACTTAGAGAATGGAGTATTATAACAAAGGTTTATTGATAATTTATTGAATAATTTACAACCTATATAACCAGTCTTTACTTTCTCTACTACATATAGTGAATAGAGGAAGTATTGTATTGTCTTTACTTTCTCTACTACATATAGTGAATAGAGGAAGTATTGTATTCCACACAAAAATTTAATGTTGAAATTTCACCGGAAATATGTTTTGAGGCCCCCTGAATCCAAAAACAGCATTTTTAGAAAAAAGTGTGTGTGTGTGTGTGTTTTCCCATATTACCCTTACACCTACAAGAAAATGAGGTAATTTCTGCAAATATTTATCTTGACTATCATGAAGAAGATATAGGAACAAGAGGTTTTAAGAATAGTGCAAGAATAGAAAAAGTCATGTGAGTTCAACACATCAGATTGTTTCATATAGAGTTAGTCTATGTGTTTGGATTGTCAGGTCCTGTTTTCCTCTTGTATTGTAATTGTGGGTTGACGAGTTTTGTGGAAGCGACGTGTTACATAGATAAAGAATGGATTTTAATATAAAAGCGCTGTGAAGAGTAAGTAATGATAAAGCTTTAAATGCTTCCCTAAATGGGCTATTCATTGGCAGTTTTGTAATGTATCTGATAGCACGTTTGGGTAATGTAAAGATTCTGTTGAAGTTAATTTTAGATGTTAACCCCATAATTCAATACCGTTGGTGATTGTTGAATAAATTAATGGTACGTCACTTGCATGTTTATTTGAAAAGTTTACTTTAAACACGAAAGTGCTCCCTGTGTGCTTGGGGAGTTTGTTGAAAGGTTTGTAAACCTGTACTACCTGCAAGGGAAATTGTACAGCCATGGAAAAAATGATTGAGCGCATTAAGAGAGCAGAATATTTTTAAGTTCTGCATCATGTGGCAGTGTGGTTTACATAAATCAATATTCCAACATGCAGCTGAGTTTATTTATATATTATATACAAATACAAACGCTCGAACACTTAATATATCTATGTGTTACCAACCTCTGAAAACAATTGGTATTTATGGGGTACTTTAAAAGACGTGTATCATTCTAATCCTTGTATACTACAGGAACTGTAGTCATAAAAAGATGCAGAAACTCAAATATCAACAGACTGTAAAAGTAGCTTCTACCCTAAAGAAAATAAAAGATGATCGTAATTTTAAAAAATCTGATGTGTTGCACTCACATGATTTTCTTTACTCTGGTACAAACTATTCTTACAAACTATTATTCCTATATCTTCTTCATATTAGTCAAGATAAACATTTGTAGGAATTATCTTATCACTAATTTTCTTGTGGGTGCAAGAGGAATATGGGAATACAGTAGGCTTTGAGCGAGAGTCATATGTTTTAAAGCTTTCAAATTCCATTCTCTTTGCACAGCTAAGATAAAAAAAAATTAATAATCATCTTCCATTTAATGGAAGTTTAAGTACCCCAAAGCTAACACAAATAACAAGGAATATCTTCAAAATGTTTCACTATAGGAAAAGTTAATTGGGACATAAATTGTGTGTTTGAGCAAGATCTACATAATTTGAACAGTAAGATTTGGTCTATCTCTTACGGTTTACCAGTTATGTAAAAGTCATCCATAGCAAGCAGGACTACATGGGCTATAGCCAGAAAATTCAAAATATACATTTTATTTGTCATAAATATACTTTAAATATATAGCATTTTAATCAAAATCGTTAGAGACAGTTTTGAGAAAATCAAAATTTTCCATTTAAAGGGTAGTTTAAAACGGATGAATTTTCTTCAAAATCTTTGTAACGCATCATTAAAAGATATTAAACTTAAATACCAACTTTGGTTTTTAACCAACATTTCGCTTTTTAGTTATGCTGTCCAGAGACTAATACACACATGGACCTTTTTCTAAAAATTCCTTTTTTGGATTTAGGGGGCCTCAAAACATATTTCTGGTGATATCTCGACACCGAATTTTTGAGTAGAATATAGTACTTCCTCTACTTACTATGTCAGAGAAAGTAAAAATTATCATCTGCAGGATAAATTTAGCTTGGCAGATCACTGAAAAGCAAAACAAACTGGCTAGTGATAGAAAAGAAATGTCTGAAAAACAGGTCCAGATATCTAGGGAAATCTCAGTGAAACAGGATCAGCTGCTACTGATATCAATAAAAAACATAGCCAGTTAGCAGCTGATATAAGTTTCAAAATTGAAGAACTAGATCTGAGCAAATTAAATTCCAGACAGAAACCATCATTGAAATAAAATATACAGGGTAGAAGGGAAGTCATTACATTCCTTCTAACATGTCCTTTATAGAAGCATTACAAATAAAAAAGTCCAGTGGCATTTTGTCCTTTGATCAGCCAATTTCGAAAAAATAAATAGTTTTTAATCCAAATTGGATGTGTGGTTCCACAAGAATGTACGAAGATAACAGCTTGTTACTTGTAAGATGTGTAGAGTAACCTACTTCTGACAGCTTCGGTAGTAATTGTGGGACATCACAAAGGATTTTGAAATAATTAATCACTTGAAAGATGTGAAGGAATACTCTGAGCTGCTCTTTTAGAGGTGACATAATTCGACAACATTGTGTTGAGGTTGGTGAGGGAATTGAGCTGGTTTGTGGATGTAAACAATTTCCCTTTCATATAATGTTTTGGGAGCTAATGCTTGTGATTGGTCTACACTCGTAAAGTAAACATGGAAGGACAAGGCAGAGTATGAATTTGTTTACAAGACGCACCTTTACGGTGTTTGTTTATGTACTGAGCTAGGGAAAGTGACCACCCACACAATCTGCAGTGTTGCGAGGTTGTTTTCAACAAGACCAAAATATCTCCGTAGGAAATGGTCAGAGGCAAAAACATAAGATGCAAAATGTGTTCCAAATACCGAGGCCTATCTAAGCTAATCCCCGGCACTACAGCCCATAGAGAGCCAAGCCTTACCGCCCAGCTGCTGCGTCCCCCAGCTCGGCCCACTACAGGCATCATTGGCGAGGTGCAGTGCTGGAGGGTGGTAAATGGTCAGTGTCCTGGATCCCTTCCCGTGAGTTATGCAGACTCAGGAGAGCTTTCTTTCCAAAATTCAAGACATCAAGAGGAATGTATACCTTCCTAATTCAAAGGAAAACTTATATCTAAAGTCAGTTTGACACAAACATTAGACATGACATATTATTTACACCTGACAGAAGAAGTTAAGAAAAGTGATACTTCAACTAGTGTTCTAAAATTATTGGCATTAGAGACAATCCATACTAGATTTCCAGAACACGAATGGCTCCATATTTATACTGATGGATCATTGATTTCAAACCGAGATGAAGCAGGGGCTGGAGTCACATGTCACCTCTTTCCCTATTACAAATCTTTAAGTTATGGAACTACAAACTTTGATGGACAAATTGAAGCAATTTGAATGGCCCTACAAAATCTTTTGTACAGAATTTCACATTTGCATCAAGCAGTTATTCTTTCAGATTCCAGGGTGGCAATTATAGCAATTACTTCCAAGTTGTCACCAAAAAACCAAACAATTATAGAATGTTGGAAAATCCTTACCCATCTAACAGCACTTCAAAAACACCTAGTCTTCCAATGGATACCAGCTCACTGTGGACTGAGTGGTAATGAGAGAGCTAACTTTCTTGCTAAAAAGGGTACCAGCAATGTGCAGAAATCTATAGTTAATCTACCATTTTATGCAGCTAAAAGATTAGTCAACTCTGAATTCAAAAAAATTATTGCAAAATATTACTATGAAAATCAAAAAATAAAAGATGGGAACTACCAAACATTCAAACAGTAATTCCTGAGTATCCTCGAAAAACGGCAGTTGCAACCTTGAGGTTGATTACAGGACATGATTGTCTGGCAAAACATTTAAACAGAATTGGGATATATTCTTCACCACTCTGTCCTCTATGTGATCTGCAAGAGAAAATGGACTGAGACCACCTTCAAATATGCCCGGCACACTTCTAGTGCCCCATCCATCAGTGAAAAATATTGGAGAGCAAGAGGCTTAATTACTTCATTGTCAGAAATCCAGTATTAGCTAACAACAACATATTTACTCACATAGAATAAGTGCTAAAGTAACACTCCCTGATTACCAACACTCATGTTTATTTTTCCTAAATAAATAATATACACTCACTAAACACATAATGCACATAGGTGGAACAAAATTGTTACCTGTCAATATTCTGTGTAACTCACATATTAAACCAAGAAAGCTTCTACTCATGGTACGTCAGATACTGTTCAGAAGCAATAACACTGAACAATTGGCTAGAACAACACATATTGATTAACGTTTATACCTTATTACCAAATTCTAATATAATCCAATTTATTGGCTAACCGAGTATATTTTCAGATAGGTATTAGTCATACTTACTATGTGGTTTGTTCAGCTTTTATTGCAAGCATAATGAATAAAATACTGTGCTTTAATGAATTTCTCTATATCATTGTGAATGCATTTGAGAGCACGCGCACTTGGTGGTATGTTTGTTTCACACTTTTAAGCAAGAAAGGATAGGAAATGGTTACGTAGTACACTTCTGTTGTCAGTATGTCATCAGTGAACTGCAGCTGCTCCAGCGCTTCTTCCTAGTGATTTTCCATGGTTGAAATGAATATAAAATGTCATTTTTAAGAAAACTATTGAAAACAGACTGGAGGCCCCTAAAGATTGGGGCCCCCCTGTTGTAAGGCCTATGGGACATTATTTATGCCACTGTCTGTCGTTATCATGCAGCCCAAACCTGCAAAGGTGTACCCTGTACAGCCTATGCCCCATTATGTAATGTATAAGAAGCTTTGTGGTTCTAAATTTCCTCATACATAGTCTGTGAGGCCTATGGAGACATTATTTATGCCACTGTCTGTTGTTATCATGCAGCTCAAACCTGCAAAGGTGTACTCTGTACAGCCTATGCCCCATTATGTAATGTATAAGAAGCTTTGTGGTTCTAAATTTCCTCATACATAGTCTGTGAGGCCTATGGGACATTATTTATGCCACTGTCTGTCGTTATCATGCAGCCCAAACCTGCAAAGGTGTACCCTGTACAGCCTATGCCCCATTATGTAATGTATAAGAAGCTTTGTGGTTTTAAATTTCCTCATACATAGTCTGTGACACCTATGGAGACATTATTTATGCCACTGTCTGTTGTTATCATGCAGCTCAAACCTGCAGAGGTGTACCCTGTACAGTCTATGCCCCATTATATAATGTATAAGAAGCTTTGTGGTTCTTAATTTCCTCATACATAGTCTGTGAGGCCTATGGAGACATTATTTATGCCACTGTCTGTTGTTATCATGCAGCTCAAACCTGCAAAGGTGTACCCTGTACAGTCTATGCCCCATTATGTAATGTATAAGAAGCTTTGTGGTTCTTAATTTCCTCATACATAGTCTCTCCTCAGTGTTTGAAAACATCTCGTAAGTTTGTCTGCCTATAGTGCTGGTTTCCCACTCAGTCTGCCACTTTATTATGATAAATTCTGAAATCTCCAGTTCATCACATTATTGAGGAACCAAGAGCTCTGCTGCCCTTCAGAGAGTTCTTTCATATCCAGTAATTTATCGCTCTGCACCTTATTTCAAGATCAAGTGACATGAGACCTAAAAGTGACTAACTATGCGTCTGTTGGTATGGTAGAGAAGGATCCGGTTAGGGTTACCAATTTTTTCCTCTGAACTTCTCTTAGCTCTTTCTTTGTTTTTTGGAGATGAAGTCTGTGTGCCCATACACTGGCATGCTGTGGAACACGGGATAATTTTGGCATGTAACCCAACTGCTCTGTATGGAATAGTTCTATAGTTCTTATGTAATTGTGCAATTTGATTCATAACTTTGAAGCTTTACTCTGTGATATGACCTTTGGATCCAAGTTCTTCATCCAGAGTAATGCCCAGATAGTTTAGGTTTCTGTATCCTTCATCATTCAGTAGGATGCTAGGATCCCTTCTTAGCTTTCCATGTAAAGGTAGGTATTCGGTCTTGTATGGTGATGTGGCCAGTTTCATTTTATTACATTCATGGTGGAGCAGTCTGAGAGAGTGAAGAGCAAATTCATGACCCCTGCACTGCATGGAGGAGCTGAGCAAAGTTCAACCTGTCACTTCTGTCAGAGCAGTGCAACAGCCAGTTTTTTTTTTTTTTAAATTAACGTTCTCCAACCTTGTGTCATATCGGACGAATGAGTGAAATGAAATGGGTGAAATGATGCTCAAATAAGCTCGAGGTCCATGGAGCTTTTAAGTTACCCGACATTCGTCTTTTCAGGGTAGGGAAAACCTCGGAAAAAACCTTATCTGGATAACTTACCCTAAGCGAGATTCGAACTCGCGACCTCTTGAAGGTGAGGCAGACACGCTGACCATCACGCTATCGAGGCGGGCACACACAGCCAGGTATATCTCACTTCTCAGCCACAGGGACAAAATTTGGTAAATAAATTGTATACATATTATTCTGTTTTATCCACTTATTAAATTATCATTACTCTCATAGCATAACAATCTCTTACAAAGCAACACTTAATAAAACAATATTTCTGTAGGCACTGCTACTTGAAGATCTAAAATTGAGAACACATATTAATATATTAAGTAGAAAGCTCAGTCTGGGGTGTTATGTACATCTTAAACAAATTAAAAACTTATGTTACAAAGTGCACAGGTTCTCAGAAGTATAGATTTTATACAGTTCACAGCTACCATTTTATAGAATTGTATTCAGGGGAACTGTGAAAGAATGGGTAAAAGTGGTTAAAATTCAAAAGAGAGCAATAAAAATAATTACAGGTGAGACAAACAGGAGTCTTGTAAAAAATTGTTCAAACCATTAAAGATTTTGTCACTGAGCTGTATATACATGTTGGAAGTAACTTACTATACTCAAATGGACAAACATAACATGGATAACATCCCAGGTACATAGATTGCATTCAGCGAGTTCACAAGTAGTCATAGAGGCCTGTGGACACTGAACATGTCAATGGAAATGTACAGTATAATATAAAAACACATTATATACGGGCACAAAAAACAAACCATGGATAGTTGAGAAACACAATCAAATCTTCCCTGCAGTTATAAGATTAACACAATTTGTATTTACAAATACAAATTAAACTTTGTTTTAAACTTTCACAAGGCGTTTCCTGCCATGTCCCATTATTTAACTATAAAGGGTTATCAACAAGTTCCTCTGCACGATGCTGGTGCCTACTGCCAAGATAAGGTTGGTACTGCTATTTATCGGCATTATCTTTCATTAATTACATATGCAAGTCTATCAGAGTTTTTATCAAGATTTTATATCAGGTATCAAATGTAATAATTGGCTATGATTTGTCACTAAAGCAGCTAGAAGCTGCTTACAAAGCTACATAAGCATTAACAGGATGATTTGTCATTGAAACCATCCTTTTAGTCCTGTGAATGTTAAAGAGTGTATCATAGTAGCAAGTCTTTACCAATATATCTATGAAATATAACTAAATATTGGTTATTAACGGAAAACAAGTTTTCTGGTAAAATGAGAATAAATACATATTACTGAGATAATGATGTGCATGCAAACTTGTGTAGTTTGCAGGCAGAACAGTGCTTTGGGTGCAAAAGGTGGAAAAAGGAGCCACTTTGTTGTATTTACAGGCTGTGTGCCTTATCTTCAATCTAGAAATAGGAATGTGAGAAATCCAGCTGTACATAAATTTGAAATAGATGCAAAATCCTCCAATCAGAATTAGTGTTGTTTTGGAATAACAAATAGAGGAGAAGAAAAACACAATGTGATTAACTGATGGACAGATTCATGAAGGGAGGGGGAAAACTAAATTATTTTGTTGTTTAATGACACTGTCAATTGCCAGGATTACATCAGTGTCGCTGGTGCCAGAATTTGGTCCTGCAGGAGTTCTTTTACGTGCGAGTAAATCTACTGACATGGGGCTGTCATTTTTAAGCATACTTAAAAACCACGAAGCATGAAAGCGTTAAGATACTTAAAGTCAGTGTTTAATTAAATAATTTCAAATTTTACTATATCTATTGTGTTGTTTATGTATTACTCTTAAAAGCCGCAGTGTTAAATGATTTATGCAATACTAATGCTGAAGTTTTCCCATACTTTTAAAATAATTATTTAACAATTCGATCTCTGAGATCACCGTGACAAAACTAGTATGTTTTGAAGGGGTGGCTATTGCCAGGTTAGTATTGTGCTCCTGGAAGAGTTTCTGGAATTTTTTATGCATCCTTAGGTAGAACATAAATTTTCTGCATGTGGGTTGTGGGTTGGATCCGTTTTCGGTGTTGTGATGTCTTTTATCTGTTTTTTTTTATAAGTGACCACTAAATCTGTTTTGAAACCACTCTTGTTGCTACAATCTTGATGTGTTGGTGTTCTTTTTTATATTCTTAATCTGTCAGTGGTGTGTTTATTAACCTGTGTGTTAAGCTGTGTAATATAGCATGTTGATGTGGCTCTTGGCTAAAGTTGTTTTCCTTATGTTAAGTGGAATTCTTTCATTCTGTTTCAGAATTTTTCATGTAATTGGATTAGATAGTATTGTTAAGCACCAAAAGTTTATTGAATATCTTTTGGTTTATTATTATCAATTGGCAAAGCATGGACTTATTTGATGGGCAGACTGAATAGTCATATTGTGCCCTCTAAACTTGCATAACTTGTCTTTAAGGTACATATATTAAAATGCAACTCACTGAAGATAGAAGGTTTGTTTTTACTAGAATATCAACTCCAAGTTATAGGGAATACAAGCTATTGGAATTCAACAAAAGCCAACTGTAATGTATTTTCCCCATTGTGGTGCTCACTGGTTACTTTCAGTGACATTATGTTTGTTCATATGGCTCCAGCACCAGTATAGGTTGCGCGTTCGTTCTTGACGAATGACCTTGAGCAGAAATCCAATGAGTGAGTCTACCCTTAATAAACAGGTCAGCAAATGTTTATGCTACGATAACAGACACCTCTGTTTTCCTCTGTCGCGTTTGTGTATACAGTCGACTGCAGAAGTTTAGCGCGGTACGGATGTATGTATGCATGCAACGAAAATAGCAATTCAGACGAGGGAGAGATGTCGGGAATAGAATAAATGCAAGAAAGTTAAGTGGAAACAGTTATAGAGGTATAGTGTATAATACGTGTGGCTGATATTACTGCAAGTGTCATAAATTGATTTGTAGTGTTGTACTACTTCAGCTCAGAAGCATGCGCGTCATCTCACTGCAGACTGTACCTCCTCTCTCTCGTTCCCGCAAAAGCTGAGTAGAGACTCGCATTCAACCTTTCATATAAAATTTTCATTTGTCAAGAAGTAACGCGCGACCTATAACTGCTTCTAAAATATACCTACGGAAAATATATGGAGTAGTTGGTATTAATTGCAGCTCCTAAGTTGATGATAGACATAACCTTACAGGATGTCAACTGTAGAGTTTAAAGAAGACAATCCTTGTTGGGCAAAAGGCATAGAGTTCCATGTGTGCATTTATTTGGGGTAGTTTTAGTACTTACATAACTGATCTACTCTTTTTAAATTGTTGTTTTTGCAATACCATTTCCCATTAAATAGAACACAGTGCAATATTTAGCACTGGGAAGCGATTAAATCAACTGTGTTCTTTCAAAATGAGATCTGATGTGCTCACTGACTTGAAACTAATAACACTACTTCAATTTAATTCAATTTATTTCATCCATAATAACATATACATGTTATTGCATATTGTCAGAATATTTCTTAAAAAGTATATACATTGTTTACAATCACAATTCATCCAGCCTGTACATACTCCTTTGTATTAGAAAATTCTTTAGTTCCCTTTTAAATAGTTTCCCTTTTGTTGCTTTTACAGAATTTGGTAGTGTATTAAACAGTATTTTGCCCATTACTAAAGGATCTTTGTCTGTTGTCTTTTTATTTAAATTTATTCTGTGTGCTTGTTTCATACTTATGATAGTCTTATTGATGTTACCCAGTCCCTCTTCGCTGATTACAAACATAATTACTTTATAAACATATAAGGATACTACAGTTAATATTTTATGTTCTCTAAAGATACAAAGAGACCCAAAAACATCCAAACTGCTGTATGGTGTTTTTCCACTGTGCAAATGGAAACACAATAACGCAGCTGCTGTACACAAGGTCATGCGGTTGACTTGTTTTTCTCTGCTCTGAAAGTGCAGTGTTGAGCTGACGCACTATCGTGTGGTCGAGTTATTGCCAGTGTGCTTTATTGTTTTGTCCTGTACTTTATCACAAAATGTAAAATGGCTCAGCATTTGTTTTCTACTGTACAGCATGAATTTATTTATGAATCATATGCGTTAACTCAGTCAGCTCGAAAAGTGAAATTGCAATTTGCAGAAAGATTTCCAGGTGATCTGCAATTTCTTTCTCTGGGGTAACTTAAAGCATAAAGTGTAAAAGACAAATCCACAAACACTGGAAGAATTAAAACTAAGTATCCACCAGGAACTTGTCAACATTTCTCAATGTGAACTATGGCAAGTGAAGCATAGTTTACTAAAGAGGTGCCAAAAATGCCTGGACAATAACGGAGACCAATTTCATCATCTCCTTTAATAGCATTGGTAAGTAAAGCCTTTAAAAGTAGTTTTAAAAATGTATGGTTTTATCCGTGCTGTTTTGACAGTGGTGGTAGACAACAAGCACATACAGGCAAAATACAGTGCAGCCGATTCACAGTCTTTTGGATCACCTGCTTTTTCTACATTATTCTCTTCTATTTAAATTGTACATATAGATATCTTATGCATTTCTTCTGCAAAACTAATCATCTATTCATGTTTGTTAAGCAAGTGTTACCCCATACCTCAATTGAATATTGCAGATGTGGATGTATTATTCTATAATAGGTTAGTTTTAAGTGTTCTGCAGTTAGGTATTTTGAGAATTCTTAGTAGGTAAAGATTTGTGCTTATCTTCTTGCATATGCAATCAGTGTGATCTCTGAAGGTTAGGTTCTCATCTATGATAATACCTAAGAACTTTATTTTATCTAACAGCTGTATTTGTTCTCTGTTTTATGTTACATTAACCAAACTTTTGTTATTATACCTATTATTGCAGTGTGTAGTGTAAAGACAGTCATTTTCAATTCTTGGGAACATATTTACATACTTAAACAATGTGTTTGTGTTTTAAGTTAACATTAATAGGAAGTTATGAATATATTTCAGCTAAACAGATACACAATCTCATTCTCTTTGTATATTTCCACGGCCACAACATAATAGAAAGTTGTAAACAGCCTCTGAGAGTTTACAAAAGTCAACCATAACATTTCAAATAAAATTTGAAAACAGTTATATGATAGGCTAAGAAAAATTACCAACAATGGAGAGAATCAATAAAATTGTGGCATTTACTTTAAACTGAAGGATACCAGCCAATTCAAGAGAAGTGGCTTCCCAACACCAGTCTTGAATTAGATATGCCATGTATAAGATGCTGGAATGCTGAAGTCTGAGAAATATGCTCACAAAGGTGTTATGAGTGATGATTCATTAATAAGTATAACATATTCAGAGTGACCATTCAAAGAGCTGCATTTTAATATAGTTTTACTATGTGTTTATCATAATATTAGAAAGTGATTGGTGAACTTAGAAAAGGTGTACCAAGCAAGATAGCTCCATAGTAACGTGGAGGCTCGCATTTGGAAGGTTGTGGGTTTGATTCCTGTGGCAGACTTTCCTGACCCATGGGGTTTTTAGGAGGTTTCCCCAGGTCGCTAGGTGAATGAAGGGAAGGATGATTATATATCCCAAATTTCCTGTACTTCTATTTCACTTTAATAACCATTTCACTCATCGTTCACCCCGTTGGTTCTTTCAGGGTGCAAGTGTCAGTGAAGGTGTTAGGTGCAGCTTGGTAGGGATGATGTGCACACAGGAACCCTTTCCATCCCTTGTTGTCTGTAGGATCCAGGTAGGGGGGTGGCAAATGGGGGCATTGGACCCCACTGGGATTCCCGGAAGACCTAATGACTTCAAGGTGTGGTCAAGCTTCGAAAACCTTAGGGACCTCTGTCAATACCTGTACTATTGGTCTGGATCTTGCCATCCAGTATCTCCTCTCACCTCATCCTTCCTTGTAGGGGTGCCCCCTTGGGGGATAAGTACAATAAGCCCAGTTTCAGTGTCAAACCGCCTCTGTGTCTTTCCTATTCCTCCTATTCTTATTCCTAGAAAAGCTGTACACAGGCTAAAGTTTACTCTAACTTCATTTAATGTTACAAGTGCTATAAAGTGTTTAAGCCTATTTTCATCAGTGTAATATATAAAGTTTCTAAATATACAGTTTAAACTTACAATATAGGTATGTGTTTATCTCCAACAAATTGACTGTAGTTCCAGACCACACCTGGACAAGACCAAAGTGCTCACCAATAAATACATAGCTAGCCCAGGTTATATAACAAAACAACACACAAAGAATTACAACTCTACAAAGAACCAGATGATGCAGGTAAAAAAAAACTACATATTATTACCATTGTGCACAATATCACTCAATAATTTCACCAGGAAAATTTTAACCTTCCTGCAGGTTGCACAGGTGGACATTTCAATTGAATTCACAACAGAATTGCAATTGTAATTTATGCTCAGGATGAATTGTAGAATTCTCAAGTGTTCTTTTTCTCTGTTTCTTTCACATACTGCAAGAGTGATAGACATACAAGCATGAATTCATGTTTTGGAATATGTGTCTTCACAAATGGCTCACTTTACAAAGCTTCCAGTTAAGATGGAAGCAGGTAAACAACAGAGATAATTGCAATTGAAACCAGGAAAAGTAAAAAATTACATGAAGATATTGGACTTTTTTGGAACAGTGCATAGCCAGTCAGTGTTTTGAATGACAGTTGGTTAGTCCTTAATATCTGTAGTATGTGTAATGAATATTTATCGCTTGTCCGTTAGAGCATGTATATGCTATAGGTTACAATTTACAAATTTACAATTGCAATATTTACATGTTTAAAAACTCTTCTATGCTATAGAAGCTGTAGTCATTTAAGAAATTTAGTAACATTTTTTTAAATCTTTGCTGTAATTCAACATTTTCATATGGATTCAGGTAACTTGTTGTACAGATGTAGGCAAGCATATGTGAAATTATTTTCATACATTTTTGTCTTGTAAGAATTTACAAATAAGTTATGCTTAGTTCTGGTGTTATAAGTATGCACTTCTGAATTTGTATTAAATGAATTTAAGTGATCTTTCACATATACAAGAGGTTTATATATGAAAATACTTGGCAAACAAAAGATACTTAACTTCTTAGAGCATGCTTTACATTTAGTTGTGATAGATAGACATGCTATAATAGTAATTATTTTCTTGTGCATTCTGATTGTAACATTTTTGTTCACGACTCCAGGATATGGAAAAATTCAGGTGCCTACACTTTGAAGACTGGTAATACTATCAATTACCCACCCAGAAATACCTTCAGTGATAGTGGCCTGTATAATAATACAGGATTCTTCATTTAAAACGTAACTGGGGCTCGACATTTTGCCTATATGTGATTGGGTGTGCCACAACTGGCTTTGCTCCTACATAAACTCTGCACATAAAGCACATGTAACACTCTTACCTTATAGAAGATGCTGGAAATGTCATCAACCCTCGGCTAAACAAGTATTATATTGGGAGAACACACTCTGATTCATACGATTAAGTTGTTATACATGCTTTACACACAGAGTTAATGTAGGAGCAATGCCAGCTGTAGCACACCCAATTGCAACCGTTAGTTTTTAAATAAACTCTATACATCATGTGGCCTAACATTTGAAAGTAGAAAACCCTTACTTGAATTACAGGATGCTGGTGAAGACAATATACCAATGGCAGCTGATGCAGAACGGGAAGCAGTGTGCCTTAGAGAGAGGGGTCAGCAAAGAAGATCACAAAAATAATACATTTGGGATAGCTTTTCACATCACTGTATTCATATCTCAGCATTTCACAAAGGTATATCCACACAATGTTTAAATATTTGTAAACTTTGTCATTGATATTCTGTGTCCATCAGTGTTTATCACCAGTACTTGAGGAAAGAAACATATAGCTATAGGGATAGGGCGAGCAATTGGAGAGGTGGAGTATAAAGAAAAGCAAGGGAAAAATAAATGAGAACTCACAGAAATTAAATAACTGATTACTTAAAGGCTAATGCACATATTTAGTTTTAATTATTTTCTCAGGGGTCTCCATCTAGGGGATATGTGAATAGCGACCACAAGGTACCCAAGCTGAGCAGAATATTACTTCCACTTACTGGTGTTTTGCTCCTCACTGTAGCTTTTCTATCTGACCTTACCTTGGTCATCTCTTGTTCTCTTCTGACCCCGATGCTATTAGAGTTCCCAAGGGCTAGGGAGTCTTTATTTTTCCAACCTCTCCATTTCTCTAATTTCTCTCTAAACTCTTAACCCCTAACATGCTGACCTGTCATGGCATGTAATACGTCCTTTGATTGGTAATCAGAGGAGATGGTTGGTGAATTTATTTTGATAACTCTCCCGGTCAGGTCGGTGAGACCCGTAAACGAACGACAGGTGTGGTCCTCCAGACATTCTGGGGGTTGTGAGAGAGCAATGTAACCGCCAAAACATAAAAATATGGTGCTCTTTAAAAAAAATGGTTACTGTTACTGCTATTGCTCTCTTCAAATATTGGGCTACATCTTCATGTATCATCAGTGTCACCGCCTGCGGTGCCGTAGTAGTAAAAGCGGGCGTTAAACACTACAACAACAACTCTTCAAATATTGGAGAGCAAGAGGATTAATGACTTCATTGTCAGAAATCCAGCATTAACTAACAACAACGGTTTTAATTAAAGATTCATATAAACAGGGACAAAGTCTAAACTTTTTCATTCTCTTTCTTCTTTCTACAGTTCCAGTGCTTCTTTTGCAAGCTTCAACACTTCAATTTTCAGTTTATCTTTTTAGTTTCGTTCCTTTCTGCCTTTTGCTTAAGTACTGTCAGTTGCTTAAATAGAACCAATGTTTGAATGAGATTTTCTGACAAGGGGGCAATCTAAGTTTGTGTTATGTTTATGACAATAATGATAGTAATACCCATGGTGGTAGCATTGGTGTGTTATATACATAAAGCATAGCAGCAGCAATATGGATTTCACAGTCTTTAAAAGTACTGTGATTTTGTATTTCTGAGCAGTACACATATATAATTCTCCCAAAACTGCTTAGTGTAAGTCCGGGGCAATGTGTTTTCCATTTTCAAATCTAGTTTTGTCTACACATTCCCCCATTGCAGTTTTTACCTGAGAAGCTGTAATATTAACATTACTTACTTGAAGTTGAAGCCTTTGATTCCAACTGGAATACATTACTCTGTAACTTTTCGCTTTCTTGTATCAAATTGGTCCATACTGATGAATAACAGAACAGTGAGTTGCCAGAAACTGAACAGAATACTGCAAGCTGCAATTCTCATTGCTGGCACAGAGTTGCTGGAATTGTGACCCTGAATGCCAACGCAACTAATGAACCTGAGAATTGTTTAGCTTACTTGCGACATGATACCTCTGCTTATGCAAGGCTCATACTCGTACCATTACCAGTCTGCATCGAAAGGTTCCATGTTTTCTTGTATTTGCAGAGTGTAGTTATATGTTGTTGTTGTTGTTTTCTAGTGCCTTGCATCTGGCAATGAAGCCATTAGCATTCGTGCTTTCCAATACCTTTGAACTGTAGTTTCTTCTGATCTTAATGCTTCACAGGTCTTCAAGTGTTCTTCATTCATTTCTGCTGGATCGTTACACAGGACACATATTGGTGAGGCTGAGATACCTATTCTGTAGAGATGACTTGCTAAGCAAAGAGTGTAGTTATATTAAATACAGCAAAAAGAAAAATACTTCCATGGCAGGGAATAAAGTGGGGGAAAGTACTTAATGACAGGGGGAAATTACCCCTCCCCCTGCTAAACCTTAAGTAGAACCAACCTCTGCAGTTCACTGGTGGTTAATCCAGATCACTTAGTTTCTGCTTACCTGCAGATCTGCAATATGCTTTATTGATTCCCTATCGTCAGAGGTTGACACTCGACATATGTCGCTTAGAATGGGCTCCTGGACATCAGTTGTTACCTAAGTTGAGAGTACTGGTTCAAACCCAACCTGTAGCCTCCTGTAAATATAAGAGTGTGGACATAACATAAGAGTGTGGACATTACTCTTTATAGCAGCATATACTTACAGCTTGTCCAAAACGTTGTGGCATTCCCCCACTCCCGAATCAAAGATGCGCAATATCACTGAGCAGTCCACTTGCATAAAAGAAAAGTGGGGGTCAGTCTAATTATACGACCAAATTCCTCAACATAGGAGTGCCCTGATTAGGTCTCTTGGGGACTATAACCCCACTGAATGCATGCGTTTGGGACACCGGGTTCCCCGCATGGCTTGCGGGCATCCCCAGTAACGAAGGAGACATCCCTTCAACAGCGAAAGCTGAACACCATGACAGTCCTCCAAGATAAGCTTGGATTCTAAATTCAAAATTATATGAACCTCCATATTTGGACTTTCACACCAGCAGTGCCCAACAGAAGTTGCACACTGAATAAGCAGCCGCTGAGGAGCATAATCTTGCTGCCTCCTTACTACCCACTACCTCAATTCTCACCCGCCACCCTGCAAAACCCTACATCCTGTCATAAAGTGGTTAAGCCCTAAAAGGGCAGGTACACGCATGACACACCTCGGGCTGTTCTCAGCCTGCCAGATAGTGTCGTCGTCGGGGTCAGTCTTCCAACTGTCGCGAGAGTGATAAGTTCATGCTTTGTACATGTGGCTGCCTCCAAGTTCTGATAACCTTCTAGCCACTTGCTCCCCCCACCACTCTCACCACTTCTCTGCATTTCTCCTCAATCGCACATATGGAGTGTCACGACTTTTTAGACAAGCTGTAATTTAATATCAATAGATCATGAAAATTATGCCTCTGGTTTTCTCTGATTCTTATCTGTCATTGTTATGGAAGGATTTGAATTCACCTGCAGGATATCCAGGAATTCCTCTCCCATTCCTTTAATGCAAGTTGCTTGTTCTCAGTATGCTTTGAGTCAGTTTTAAGCTTTAGCCTTGATTTTATATTTCTTATCTTTTTTCAGTATCTCACCATATGTGAAGGGAATTTTGAATTCCTCCTCTAACTACTGTTTACCAGGTCTTCTGTGACATCAGGGGCCAGTGCGGGGTTTAACTATGCTATTACATCATAATCACACCCCAAGTCTCATTTAAGCAGGGATGCTGTGCCCTAGAATGTCTACCCACAAGCAACATGACCTTGCTTTTGGCACAATTTACAATTTCATCTAAAACCTGCTCTTGGGGACTTGTAGCCTGATCAACATTCAGTGTTTCAACAAAACTGCATTTATTATTAGCTGTAATTTAGTTGTTTTAATATATAGTAATGGTGCAGTCATTACATCATACCTGGGTATATATTTATTGTATCTTGTGTATCAGAATGCTATTTTTCAATGAAATTATTAATAGAAAAACGTAGAGAGTTTAATATGGAAATGTACCTTGCTTAGAAAGCCTTTGATAAAATTAATTGGAATAAATTGTTAGAAATTTTAGTCGACTACAATATACCAAAACAGTATGTTTGAAATGTTAATAATATCTACAAAGCCAATTTGATTTCAGTTTGTATCAACAGTTCATATACTGAATGGATCGAAATTAATACTGGTGTAAGACAACTAATTGGCTTCTTGCCCTTGCTGTTTATAATATATGGGAATAGAATTATTCAAGAATGGTGACAAATGAGACATGGTTCCATTCAGATTAACAGACTCCAAACGCTGGACTCCCTGCTTTTTGCACATGGTTTAGTGTTAGTAGCACACACAGAAAAAGATTTACAGTTTTCTGTAGCTAATCTGAATATTGTCTGGAAAAGATACAAAAAAATAAAATAAAATACAATAAAATAAAATAGAATACAATAGAATAGAATAGAATAGAGTAGAATAGAATAGAATAGAATAGAATAGAATCGAGTAGAGTAGAGTAGAGTCGAGTCGAGCGGAGCAGAGCGGAGCAGAGCGGAGCAGAGCGGAGCAGAGCAGAGCTGAGCAGAGCGGGGCGGGGCGGGGCGGGGCGGGGCGGGGCCGTCGGGGGGGGGGGGGGCGGGTGGGGCGGGGCGGAGCGGGCCGGGGCAGGGCGAGGCAGGGCGGGGCAGGGCAGGGCAGGGCAGGGCAGGGCAGGGCAGGGCAGGGCAGAGCAGGGCAGAGCAGGGCAGAGCAGGGCAGAGCAGAGCAGAGCAGAGCCACCAACCAGCCGACCGACCGACCAACCGACCGACCGACCGACCATCCGAACAACCAACCGACCAACCCACCGACCATCCAACCAACCGACCAACCGACCGACCAACCGACCGACCAACGCACCAACCATCCGACCGACCAAGCTAACGATCAACCAATCAACCCACCGACCATCCGACCGACCATCCCACCAACCAACCGACCATCCGACCAACCCACCGACCATCGGACCGACCAACCCACCGACCATCCGACCAACCAAACCACCAACCAACCCACCGAACTACCCACCGACAATCCGACGGACCAACCCACCGACCAACCCACTAACCAACACACGGACCATCCGACCGACCAACCCACCGACCAACCAACCGACCAACCAACCGAGCAACCAACCGACCATCTGACCGACGAACCAACCAACTGACCGACCGACCCACCGACCAACCGTCCAACCCACCGACCATCCGACCGACCGACCAACCAATCAACCATCCGACCGACCCACCAACCAACCGACCTCCGACCCACCGACCATCCGACCAACCAACCAACCCACCGACCGTCCGACCAACCAACCGACCGAACGACCCACCGAGCATCCGACCGACCAACCGACCGACCAACCAACCTACCAACCCACCAAACAACCCACCGGCCAACCAACCAACCGACCGACCAACCATCCGACCAACCAACCCGCCAACCATCCCACCGAACTACCCACCGACAATCCGACGGACCAACCCACCGACCAACCCACCAACCAACACTTGGACCATCCGACCGATCAACCCACCGACCAACCAACCGACCATCCGGCCGACCGACCAACCAACCGACCATCCGACTGACGAACCAACCAACTGACCGACCGACCCACCGTCCAACCAACCGACCTTCCGACCGACCGACCAACCAATCGACCATCCGACCGACCCACCAACCAACCGACCTCCGACCCACCGAGCATCCGACCAACCGACCAACCCACCGACCATCCGACCGACCGAACAACCAACCGACCGAACGACCCACCGAGCATCTGACCAACCAACCGACCAACCCACCAACTAACCCACCGGCCAACCAACCGACCGACCTACCAACCAACCGACCAAGCCATCGACCATCCGACCGACCGACCGACCAACCGACCGATCAGCCAACCGACCATCCGACCGACCGACCAACCACCCGACCATCCGACCAACCCACCGACCATCCGACCAAACGACCGACCATCCGAAAAAGCAACCGACCATCCGACCAACCCACCGACCATCCGACCGACCGACCAACCAACCGACCATCCGACCAATCCACCGAACATCCGAGCGACCGACCAAGCAACCGACCATCCGACCAACTAACCAACCATCCGACCAACCCACCGACCAACCGACCGACCAACCAACCGACCATCGGGCCGACCGACCAACCAACCGACCATCCGACCGACCGACCATCAGATCGACCGACCGACCAACCGACCGACCGACCATCCGACCATCCGACCTACCGACCCCCCGACCAACCCACCGACTATCCGACCGACCGACCAACCCACCGACCATCCGACCAACCGACCAACCGACCGACCGACCATCCGGCCAACCAACCGAGCAACCCACCGACCATCCGGCCAACCGACCTGCCGACCGACAGACCGACCGACCAACCGACCGACCGACCCACCGATCATCCGACCAACCGACCAACCCACCGACCGAACATCCGACCAACCGACCGGCCAACCGACCGACCGACCAACCGACCGACCATCCGACCAACCGTCCAACCCACCGACCGACCATCCGAGCAACCGACCAAGCCACCGACCGACCAACCCACCGACTGACCAACCCACCGACCGACCATCTGACCAACCCCCCGACCAACCCAACGACCATCCGACCGACCGACCAACCGACCGATCAGCCAACCGACCATCCGACCAACCGAACAACCCACCGACCATTCGACCTACCGACTGACCAACCGACCGACCAACCAACCGACCAACCGAACGACCAACCGACCGACCGACCATCCGACCAACCAACCGACCAACCCACCGAACATCCATCCTACCGACAAACCGACCGTCCGACCAACCGACCAACCAACCAACCGACCAACCCACCGTCCAACCCACCTGCCGACCAACCGACCGACCGACCAACCCACCGAACAACCCACCGACCATTCGACCTACCGATCGACCAACCGACCGACCAACCAACCGACCAACCGAACGACCAACCGACCGACCGACCATCCGACCAACCAACCGACCAACCCACCGAACATCCATCCTACCGACAAACCGACCGTCCGACCAACCGACCAACCGACCGACCGATCATCCGACCAACCGACCGACCATCCGACTGACCAACCGACCGACCGACCAACTGACCGACCAACCCACTGACCACCCCACCGACCGACCAACCAACCAACCGACCAACCGACCGACCAACTGACCGACCGACCAACCCACCGAACATCCGACCAACCGACAAACCGACCGTCCGACCAACTGACAGACCGACCAACCAACCGACCGACCATCCGACCAACCGACCGACCAACCGACCGACCATCCGAGCGACCATTCGACCGGTCATCCGACTGACCATCCGACCGACCATCCGACCAACCAGACGACCAACCCACCAACCGACCAACCGACCGACTGACCAACCGACCGACCGACCGACCATCCAACCAACCGACCGACCAACCGACCCACCGACCATCCGACCAACCCACCGACCAACCGACCGCCCGAAAGACCAATCGACCAACCGACCAACCAACCGACCAACCCACCGACCAACCGACCGACCGACCCACCGACCAAACGACCGACCGACCAACCGACCAACCAACCGACCAACCCACCAACCAACCGACCGACCGACCAAGCGACCAACCATCCGACCAACCCACCGACCAACCGAACGACCGACCGACCAACCGACCAACTATCCGACCAACCCACCGACAAACCGACCAACCAACCGAACAACCGACCAATCAACCGACCGACCAACTGACCAACCATCCGACCAACCCACCGACCAACCGACCGACCGACCGATCGACCAACCGACCAACCCACCAACCCACCGACCGAAAGACCGACCAACCGACCAACTAACCGACCAACACACCGACCAACCGACCGATCAACAATCCGACCAACCAACCGACCAACCCACCACCCAACCGACCAACCCACCGACCATCCGACCGACCGACCATCCGACCAACCGACCGACCAACCGACTGACCGACCGACCATCCAACCGACCATCCGACCAACCATCCGACCAACCAACCGACCAACCCACCGACCAACCAACCGACCAACCCACCGACCAAGCGACCGACCGACCATCCGACCAACCGACCGACCAACCGACCGACCAGCCAACCGACCAACCCACCAACCAGGCGACCGACCGACCAACCGACCGACCGACCGACCATCCGAACAACCAACCGACCAACCCACCGACCATCCGACCAACCGACCAACCGACCGACCAACGCACCGACCATCCGACCGACCATCCGACCGGCCATCCGACCGACCATCCGACCGACCGACCAGCCGACCGGCCGACCAACCGACCATCCGACCAACCGACCGACCAACCCACCAACCGACCGACCATCCAACCTACCGACCGACCGACCGTCCGACCAACCAATGGACCATCCGACCGACCGACTGACCATCCGACCAACCAACCGACCAACCCAGCGACCGACCAACCGACCGACCGACCATCCGACCAACCGACCGACCATCCGACCGACCGACCAACCATCCGACCGGCCATCCGACCGACCATCCGACCATCCGACCATCCGACCCACCATCCGACCGACCGACCAACCGACCAACCAACCGACCAACCCACCGACCGACCAACCCACCGACCAACCGACCGCCCGACCGACCAACCGACCAACCCACCGACCAACCGACCGACCAACCATCCAACCAACCGACCGACCAACCCACCGACCGACCAACCCACCAACCGACCGACTGACCAACCATCCAACCAACCGACCATCCAACCAACCGACCGTCCAACCGACCGACCGACCGACCAACCAACTGACCATTCGACCGACCGACCGACCATCCAACCTAACCAGCGACCGACCAACCGACCGACCGACCATCCGACCAACAGACCAACCGACGAACCATCCGACCAACCCACCGACCAACCGACCGACCGATCGACCAACCGACCAACCAACCCACCAACCCACCGACCGAACGACCGACCAACCGACCAATCAACCGACCTACACACCGACCAACCGACCGACCAACCATCCGACCAACCAACCGACCAACCCACCAACCAACCAACCGACCAACCCACCGACCATCCGACCGACCGACCATCCGACCAACCGACCGACCAGCCACTCGACCAACCGACCGACCGACCGACCATCCGACCAAGCATCTGGCCAACAGACCAACCCACCGACCAACCAACCGACCAACCCACCGACCAACCGACCGAATGACCGACCATCCGACCAACCGACCGACCAACCGACCGACCAACCAACCGACCAACCCACCGACCAACCGACCGACCGACCGACCAACCGACCTACCAACCGACCAACCCACCGACCATCCGACCAGCCGACCAACCGACCGACCAACCGACCGACCAACGCACCGACCATCCGACCGACCATCCGACCAACCGACCAACCGACCGGCCGGCCAATCGACTGACCGACCATCCGACCAACCATCCGACCGACCAACCGACCAACCTATCAACCGACCGACCAACCGACCGATCAACCCACCGACCATCCGACCGACCATCCGACCAACCGACCAACTGACCGGCCGACCAACCGACCGACCGACCGACCATCCGACCATCCGACCAACCATCCGACCGACCAACCGACCGACCAACCGACCGACCAACCGACCGACCAACCGATCGACCATCCGACCAACCATCCGACCGACCATCCGGCCGGCCATCCGACCGACCATCCGACCGACCAACCGACCGACCGACCAACCCACCAACCGACCGACCATCCGACTGACCAACCGACCAACAGACCGACTGTCCGACTGACCAACCGACCGACCGTCTGACAGACCAACCGACCAACCGACCGACCGAAAGTATATTTTGGAGCCCTGGACGTCAGAGCAGAGTTAAAGTTGAATTAACAACTGGACGCTACGAAGCCAAGCGTGGGATATTAATGACTGAATACTTTTTATTGCTGGCCAACAAAACAAAGTTACCGGAACCCCAAATAAGTGAGCATGAGGTTATAAATACACTCACAGGTCACTTTTCCCCACATATTAGAACTATCTAATATTAGCAAAACCTACAGATTTCTTTGATATGATAGAGTTACCAATCCCCGTCACGAAAATGGTCCACAAGCAGCAAGTGCACAGAATAGCTATCAGCGACGACGACACGAATATCACAAAAGCGATCATGTAAAACTGTTACATCGAAATCGCATGAAAGGCGACGCACCCAAATACCAACAACGTAAGAAATGGGCATTTTGAAACAAGGTCTCATCATGGAAGTATCATACTGCAGTAGCGACAAAATTCGCAATATGATCGGTACAGAGATTACCGGTCTAAGTTTACTAGGGGGCGTGGTAGAAACAGTCAATTGAACCATTTAAGTTTCTACAGAGATTATACTCAAAGAGGGAACAAAAATTTGTATAGAAGAAATTTCGAAAAACACAACTTTCCTACACACCCAACCACAACTCCTAAACTCAGTGAAAGAAACAATAAACGTGAAACGGACAACAATTTAACAACTCGCAAAACCAAGAAACTAACGTTAGCGCCAATTCTGTAACGAGTACCAACTCAAACAAGGAAAATGCGAAAAGCTAATTCCCAAATAATTTTACGCGCTGGAAGATGATTCGGTGATACAGCCACAGGGCAAAAACGTTGACAAATTAATTAGTGATCACGAGATTTCAGTCTAAAAAGGAACTACACAACAAATAGTGTTGAAAGTATGGGATCACAGACAGTGTTACTAGACAGCAGGGCTAGCACGTCAGTAATTTCAGAACTATTTCAAGAACTATCGACACTTCATCGCACTGAGTATTTGAACGTTAGTAATGTATATTGTGACCACCTCCGCAGCGTAGTTGGTAGCGCGCCTGTCTCTAGCGCGGAGGACTCGGGTTCGATCTCTGGTACCAGCATGGGGATTTTTTCTTTCCTGGGAGGCCTGGCACGGGGTGCATTCAGCCTCGTTAGTCCCGGGGGACCAATTAAGGAAGTACTTGATGGAGAAGTAGCGACCCCTGGGCGAGAAGGCCGCATAACTGGCCGGAAGGGTTCGGGACGCTAACCACGTTCCATCCTCCAGTACTACACCCCCACCAATGACGTCTGTACTGGCCAGAGGTGGGGGCCGTAGCGGCTGGGTGGCAAACCTTGGCCCTTCATGGGCTGTTGCTCTGGGGTTTAGTTTTAATATATATTGTAGCTATAGGGGAAAAAAGGTATAGGGTTAAATAGCAGGCATTAATAAAAGCAGGCATAGATGATTGGGAATTTGAGTTGTTTGCATTGGTAATATAGCGTCAAGCGAAAGAACCAATCATTGGGAATGACTTACTTTATAACTGGCAGCCAATTATGCATTTTGAGTTGCATGAGTTGAGGGTTAAAGAAGGAGAAAATGTAAGAAGAATGAGATTTTTAGAGGAAAATATAGAGGAAGCAGGGATAAGTTTGACGAAATATATAAAGAGAGATATTTTTGTTGAAAACGTATTGTACGAAGATGACAGTAATTATATATACGAAGAAAAAAGCTACGAAGATAAAGAAGATAAAATGCGAGAAATAGACAATAGCACAATTGAAAATGATGAGTACAAAGCCCCTCAAAGAAACGACTGCCAGTTAAGTGAGTTGAAAGTCAACAATGAAGTAAAAGAAACAACGGAAGAAGAAACATTTAGAATGCCACTAAACAAAACGATAGACAGAACTTATAATTTAAACCCAACGCAAAAGAGTCGACTGAAGCATGTTTATTAAAGAGCAGAGAAGTTTTTAGTACAAATCCAGGACTGTGCAACAAATACACGCATATTTTCAAGGTAAATAATGCTACCCCATATAGTCATAAGAGCCAAAGCGAATGAGGTTATAAGGCAGATATTAAAGGACATTGAAAGTGGTCCGATGGTTCCTTGAGTACGAACTATCGATGTTAGAAAGATAAATTCACTGACACAAATAGATCACTTTAGACCACAGTGTTGACGAAGATTAGACTAATTTGAAACAGATATTTTTCAAAACTTGAATTAGTATCATATTGGCAAGTCCCGCTAGATAAGTCTGTTAGAAAGTACACAGGATTCAATTTTAATGGGAAGATTTACCGGTTCAAAACTTGAGGATTTGGTCTTTCAACAAACGGAAGTGCGTTACTCCGAGTCATTCACATCTTTGGTGACACCAGAGGAAAATTAGCTCTTGCTAATATACGTTTGCTTTCTGATATACGACAACGACTTCTACGAACACATTAAACACTTAGACTATATCTTCTCAAAATTACGTGACAGTAGCATAACAATTTGAGCACATCACGACTTTTGACTAAAGAAATAGAATTCCTGGGGTATATCATAATGGAAGTAAGAATAACTGCAAACGCTGAGCGCATTAAAGCGATACATGCAATCCCTCCACCTAAAAACCACAAATAGTTAATTCGTTATAAATTATGATAAAGAGTTGAGTTCCCTCCGAGAATTGCTTAAGAAACACGGGAGGTGGAAGTGGACTGACGAACAATCAGCAGGCCTTTCAAAATATAAAAGAAGCATTCAAAAACACCGTACCTTTGGAAAGACCTACACCCGACGTGCCTCTTTACATTTACACTGATACCAGTACACAAGCCTGTTAAAGTGTGTTAACATTACGTGACTCAGACGGAAATAGCCATGTGATAGCGACTGTATCTCGATCCCTAAGTAAAGTAAGGTCAAATTCATGTATAACGGAGCAAGAGATTGGAGCTTTATATTTTGCTTTGCAAAATTGTAGGCACTATGTATACAATAACAAAATCATTGTCTACACGGACCATATTAGCTTGTCCTTTACAAAGAAATGCAGCTCACGAGCTAAAAAATATCCCGTTATATACATGAGATTACATCCTATGACAGAAATTAAACATATACTGGCAAAGAAAACATTTTCAGTGACTTGCTATCTTGACAGCAGATAATCAAGTTCTGGAGACTCTAACTCACCCACATAACAAAGCAAACTAAATGCAACTCAATCTTGAAAACAATAGGAGGTTGTCTAATATGTTATATCGCAACCTTACAGCTAGAAGATCCAACTTTAAAGAAGTTGTTTGAGAGCGCTCCAGAGCTAGAAGATATCGTCGAGGGTACAGTAGCCAAGAACAATAATATCTTGTGGGAACTACATGGGCACTTTGTAAAGAAATGGAAGATCATTGTACCAAGACAAAGGAAGCAATTACAACCTTCCATAAGAATCTGGTTCACCCCGGATGCGAGATGATTGCTACGGCAATTAAAGAACAACTATACATTAAATGAATGGACAAAAGGTCAGAAAATTCGTTGCAACGTGTGAACTTTGCCAAAAAGCAATACCTACAGACATCTTATATGACTCTGAGCCACAGGCGATCACAAGAGATGAGAGGAACGCATTAATTGCGATAGATGCGCATGGAGAAATACCAGCGATTCAGCACAATTACAAATATGTATTTGTAACACTTGACATCTTTACTATATTTTAAAAATATATATAAGGAATGTAAAAAGTAAGACCTGTGTGAATAAAATTTTGAATGACTGGATCCCGACATTATGGACTGCTAAAGGCCATATTGTCAGGCAGTGCCACTGTACAGCAAAGTATTTACCACTGATATGAAAGAAAATGGCACCAAAATTTACAAGTCGCCAGCATATTACCCACAAGGTAACCCATGCGAGAGAGTTATGCGTGACCTGGGAGTTTATTTTCGTGTCCTGTGCCATGTCAAGCACCGAGGTTGGTGTACCAACATTGTAACACCATTGAAAAAATCTGATGTGTTCACTCACATGACTTTCTCTAATCTTGTACTGACCATTCTTACAAACCCTTATTCCTATATCTGCTTCGTGTTAGTTAAGATAAACATTTGACAAATTATCTTATTGCTTATGTCCTTGTAGATGCATGGGGAATATTAGAATAGAGTAGGCTTTGTGTGATAGTCAAATCTTTTAAAGCTGTGAGATCCCGATCTCTTTGCACGCTTAACTTATAAAAAAAAACTGAACAAGGGTGTTCCATTTCAAAGAAGTTTTGTTTTCCGAAACTGAGACACACAACAAAGAATATCTCCGAAATGTTTCACCCTACAAAAAATGTATTCAGACATAAATTGTGTGTTTTAGTGAGATCTACATTTTTTGTAGAGTAAGATATTGTCTATCTCTTACGGTTTACGAGTTTTCCAGATTAAACAGGACTACATGGGTTATAGACAGAAAATTCAAAATATACATTTCATTTGCCATAAACATATCTCAAACATATGGCATTTTAATCAAAATCGTTAGGGCCATTTCCAAGAACATCAAAACCTTCGAAAAATTTTCCACGTAAAGGGTAGTATAGGGTGGGGCTATTTTCTTCAAAATTTTCGTGTCGCATCTTTGAAAAACTTTAACTTAAATACAAACTTTGATTTTTAAGCGACTTTTCGTTTTTGAGTTATGCTGACAGACTCACAGACTAAACCCCCCCCCCCCACACACACACACAGATCTTTTCCCAAAAATGCTGTTTTTGGATTCAGGGGGCCTAAAACATATATTTCCGGTGAAATCTCGACATCAAATTTTTGGGTGGAATACAATACTTGCCGGTAGAGAAAGTAAAAATTAATGGAACAGTGCAAAGCACCTGAACATTCGTCTAGCCAACTAGGAAAATATCAGCCAATATTCTGAGTGGTAAGCTCCAGAAGTTTGACACAGGACCTCCTGAAATCGAACCCCGCTGGTTACTGTGGAGCCTTCTTGTTTGGTCTGGTTACTTTTCACAATGGGAACACTTTATTTATTGCTTTATCTCCTGGCTCTGAAAAGAGAATGGCATTTCAAAGCCATCACATGCGACCAGGTTTAAGCGATTTGACTATCGCTTAAACATGACTCTCATATTCCCTTTGCACCTACAAGGGAATTAGCAATTGTTTCTCTCTATTGACATTAAGTAAACAGGGCAATCATAGGCAAAATGGGCTCACAAGGGACACTCCACTGAAATACGTTCTCGCCTCACTCCTCCGGTCATCCCTCCCATTCACCGCTGTTCAGCTACCGGCACCCATTTTTCAGTGGCGAGTATGGCTTCATCGGATATCTACTTCTTGAAAAGTGGCAGAGAGCATTTTTTGTAAGTTTCAAAAACACAAAAGTTTTCTGATTAATATGTGGATTTCAATTTGCAAATATTAAGCACTACAATATCAAACGCTATTATGATCAGAAGTGTAAAGCAAACTTTGGTGATCTTAGAGCATTTATTTATAATTTCATTAGGTACTTTTTTAATACCTGCATTTGCAAACATATAAAAGGGACCACATTATTCCACTTTTTAGGGGTTTGTTTTTTATTAGTATATTTAATATAAGCTATGGAATTTAGTATTTTCGTGTTTGAACACAATATTGAGTTTAAAACCAAACGATTTGTTAGCTTGATCGAATAGTTTTAAAATATTTTAAGGGTAAATAGTAATAGAATTTAACTGCTTAATTTATTGTGAAAGAGAAACAATTTAATATGTTAATCATAAGGCAGCGTAACAATATTACGTGCATAAGATAAAGGAAGGTTATAAACTGGAAGATTATGTAATTTTCCTAACCACAGTAAGTGGCTGTAATAATTATTGTACGCAAAATATGTTTATTTAAACAAAATAGTAACAGCGTAGAAATGATTACTAGCGCGCAAATGGAACCGAACCACCACGGCGCTTGTTGTTTCAAAACAACCTTCGTTACGCGGCAAGAGAATGTGAATTGAGTAAAGCAAGTTCAATCGCTAACTCACCTTTCGTGCCCATGCCTGAGATAGAGGAACAAGTGTTTGTAAGAATAGTTGGTATGTACAACAGAAGAGAAAGTCATGTGAGTGCTACACATCGGTGTTTTTTCATAGTCTCTTTTTTTTGTTCTTGATTTAATTAATGCCTATAAATTAATTAAAACTCCCCTTATTTGTGTTAAAAGAAAGTATTGTAACGCTTTTATGGAACTCTGTGACATCAGAAAATTGCAATTTATTCATTTAATCTCCCTAGGTTCTCCATGTTACAAAACTTTAATTTTAAAAATATGCCATGCGTTATTGGAATTATGAAAATTAGTATAACCACATTCATATTCCAGAGTATCGAAAATAATTGTTGTGGGGGATTTACGTATTTGTCCACTGACATGATCATCTCTACTCACTCCTTAATCACACCATTCTTAAAAAACGCTTACTCTCCTTACTTCATGTTGATCCAGATAAACGTTTCCGAAAATTGTTTAATTCCATGTTTCCTTGTAGGTACAATGGGAATAGGGGAATACAGTAGGTTTCAGTGATACTTGAACATAAATATTGGAAAATGAAAACAAATAACAAGGAATATCTCGAAAATTCTTCACTCCACTAAAAATTGAATTTGACATACATTGTGTTCTACCTGGATGTGCATTTTTTGTGTAGTAAGATTTTGTGTATGTCTTACGTTTACCAGTAATGCAACAGTCATCCAGATTGAAGAGGATTTCTGAGCACATTTCTAAGTACTTCAACATACACATATCATTTGTGTAAGAAAATATCCCCCTCCAGGCTACCCTTTACGTGGAACATTTTTTGAAAATTTTGATTTTCTCAAAAATGTCTAACGATTTTGATTAGAATACCATACGTTCAAGATATTTTCGTCACAAATGAAATAAGTATCTTGAATTTTCTGGAAAAGACCTCAGAAGCCCTCTTCATTTTGAATGACTTTCGTACAGCTGCTAAAGTGGAAGAAAATCTTACTGCACAAAAATTGTAGATCTTGAGAAAACGCAATTTCATGTCAAATTCATTCTTGCGGAGTGACATTTACGAGACAATCATTGTTATTTATTTGAATATTGAATATTTATACTTTTTTCAAGTATGAAGCCGTTATTCGCCTTTTTATGTCCTGGACCTGGAAAGAGAAAGCCGTCACGGGGCAACCACCTCTTAAAATGATCTGAGTAATGCTTAGGGCGAGTGTATTCTCCTATTCGCAGACTTCTTCTCAGTAAATATGTAATAAGACCATTTCTACATACATCGGAGGGCAGAGAGCGGTAGGTCTTTTCTTTTTTCGGACGTACAAATCCTTAGCATGACTCTTTGAGGGAAGGGAAGCCTGCGGTCCCGTGTCTTAGATTTACGGCATGTAAAAGAATGTCATGTCTGATAAGTGGCCCTTTGAGCCCACATTAAGCGGGCTTTCAAGCCCAATATTGCATGGGATGCAGAGAACCATAACATTTAAAGAGCATCCATAAATAAAACCCATTTTTTTCTCGAGGCGCTACGGTCGGTATAGGAGCAAGTGGTTGTATAGCTATAGCATATTATGATAGCCACGAAACGCTATCTACTGGCTGAACCGTAAACTAATCAATTGAAACCGAAATTATAATGTCAATATATATTTGATAATGGAAAGAAACAAAAGGAGATTCTAGTCAATAGTGAAGGGGAAGACGTAATAAAGCTAATATGTTAAAGTCTCAAGAATGGATGCCTAGGCAGATTTAAAAAAGTGATAAGGTTACAATTGTTGTATGCACAAAACTAACGATTTAGCGGGTTGATTCCTTTCTTACCATGACGTGCTCTAAAGTTAGCCAATGGAAATCGCTTCCTTCTTGTTGCCCGCGCAAAAACAAATGCAACGCAAGACACACTCGTCTTGAATCGAGCCGAGAGCACACGTGCAACTTGGAAGTTGTACGTAAGCTAGCGCATATACATAATTCGGCGGTCGCTAAAGGGTGACAAAGTTAAAGTGTTATAACGTTGTAGTTGAAGTTACAAAGTTACATTCTATTTAAATATCGTCGGCAGTTCTCTACAAATCTGGAAATTTACAAATAAAGTGGTCTGTTGGTTGATTCTTCGTTTGGTTCCATTCCTACCATAACTCGCGCATACCCTGAGATTAAGACCTCTTGCTAGAGCTAGTTCGGACACCAAACACGAGATCTTATGGATCTTAAAGGCGACGTCTTCGACGGAGAGGAGCGTTTGCGTCACAGTGTAGATAAGAATGCAACAAAGCCGCAAATATTAAGCTGTAAACCATTGATTTGGTAGTTGTAGTAGCAGTAGTAGTGTGGCTTTCTAAGGCGCTCAACTGCTATGATCATTAGCGCCCAAGCAAAACTAAAAGCATAAAAAGCTAAAAACTAAACCAACAAGTCTAAAACTAAAACAATAAAACATTGAAATTGTCACCAATACAGTGCCAGCAACTGCACAGCCGAGTGAAAACGGAAGCGCAGGACCATATGAACGTATAAAACCCGCATCAACGGCCAAACGTAAAAAGACAATAAAAGATCAATATGTGAGTCAAACACGAGAGCACATTCCGCTAAAACGCATAAGACATAACACACGTTCAACTGCACCTGTAATGTCTGCCAGCACCTCAGCCAGAGTCGCTGGCAGGCTCAGTGATTCACGGAGCTGACTTAAATTCCGACACTGAACTAAAACATGCCTCACCGTCAGAGGTTCAGGACAATGAGCACAGAGCGGTGAAGCGTCAGAAGATAGAATTAATGTGGCCATGGCTAAAACGGCAGTGCCCGATGCGTATTCTGGCTAAAATCACTTCCTCGTGATGGAAGGCGCGCGAGGAAGTCCTCCAGGCAACAGGGAGGGGCTTCACCTCCCGAAGTTTGTTCCCCTGGGGCCCATGGCAATGACCACTCCACCGGGAAAGGATAACATGACGTAAATCTGCGCCAAAATCAACAGAGCTAAAACAAGAGCTAAAATATCTGGAAGCTAAAACTGCTGCCTTAGCAGCAGCATCGGCAGCCTCGTTTCCTTGTAGGCCTACGTGTCCAGGTACCCACACAAAAGAGACACTGGCGAGGCTGTGAAGGCAGTCCTGGATACGCTGTACCAGTGGATGGTAGTTGTACAGCGTGCGCAGGCTCTGCAATTACAGTGACGGGTTGAAGAGGGGAGTAGGCTGTGCTTTCACTCATTGTCGCCAGAGTTTTAGCTTTCGTCAGTGTAAATAAAATTGCAAGATCCGGACTGAACCTGAATATCTAGAAGGGCCGAACGGAGAACTGAGTCTGGTGTCGACGACTTCGGCATGGACAGCAAATCCAGATTGACGTGGGTCTTGAAGTGGAGCGATGGGGTAAACGTGTTTCTCCCGTGGGAAGTGTCGCCAAGAAAATGACGTCCAAAAACCGAAGTGGGGAACGAAACCAAACGACAGGAGGGAGCAGAGTCAGGGAGCTCGATGAGTATTGGCCATCCAAGGTGCCATTAAAAAACAAACTAAAGCACGGGTGTTCTGGAAGACCAGAAAGTCTGCAAGCGTAGCTGCAGAGAAGAACATCGCGCCGATAACTAAGCGGAGGTTCAGTAGCTTCCACACATAGACTCATAACAGGGCTTGTTAGAAAGGCGCCAATACTCAACCTGATGCCACGGTGGTGTGTCGGATTTAGGCGATTTAAAACCGACGATCAAGCTGAGGAACACACAACACAACCGTAATAAAGTTTCGATCGGACCAGCGCGCGGTATAGGAGTAAAAGAGTTGTCCGATCAGCTCACAATGATGTGCCATTTAAAACAAGTAGAACAGAGAACCTTCACACCTTGCCTTTAAGTAGGAAATATGTGAAGACCAACTAAGTTTTCTATCGAAAATAAATCCCCAAAATTTCATCTTATCTGTGAAAGGAAAGGAATCTGACCCGAGACGTAGAGAAGGGGGAAGAAACGCCTTTCGGCGCGTTGTGGGAGGGAGGTCCGCCGGGAACAGCAGTAAATGGTGAAGTCATCCACGAATAGCGAAGACAAAATGGGGTTGATCGCAATGGCAAATAGTGTGACGCTGAGTACTGAGCCCTCCGTTCTCTTGACTAAAAGCAAGGGAGAAATTCGATCCCACCCGTACCCGAAAGACCCTATCCCGCATCAGCTCCCGAATAAAAAGGGGCAGTCGGTCACGAATGCCCCTTTTATGAAGGGTACGGAGGATTCCATACCTCGAGAAAGTGGCATACGCCTTTTCCAAGTCAAAAAACACAGCTACCCTTTCACTCTTGCGCAGAAAACCGTCCATGAAGTACGTGGATAACGAAACTAAGTGGTCGACCGTTGAACGGAAGCGCTGAAAACCGCACTGAACGTTAGACAGCAGACTTTGCGATTCAAGCCACCATGCCAATCGCTCGTTGATCATGCGCCCCATCACCTTGCTGATGACACTGGGAGATCGGGCGATAACTAGAAGGTAGATGGCGAACCTTCCCAGGTTTTAAAATTGGAACAATGGAGGCCTCGGGCCAAGCGGATGGAAATGCTGCTGTGCCCGAGATACAGTTACATACGCGCAACAGAAAGAGTTTCCCAGTCAAAGATAGGTGCCGCAACACAAAAACATGGACAACATCCGGCCCAGGTGCAGAGGGTCGCGAAGAAGCTAAGGCCCACTCCAACTCCTGCATATTGAAGAAGGGGTTATATCACTCGCAGTTCAAAGAATGAAAGGCTAGTTCATGCGTCTCAGCTCTCTTCTTCATAGATAAGAAGTCCGGGTGGTAATGGGAGGAGCTAGAGATATCAGAAAAAGTGCCTCCTAGGGTGTCTGCGGCAGCTCTAGCGGAAAGTACGGTGTCATTGTTAATCCGAAGGCCAGACACCGGAATATGCGAAACTTTGCCAGCCAGGCGACGGAGCTCGTCCAAAGCCACAGATGATGGTGTGAAGCGATTAAAGGACTCCACAAAACGGTGCTAGGATGTCCTCTTGCTGGCCTGTATAATGCGACGAGTATTGGCGCGTAAGCGCTTAAAGGCGACCAGATTATTGAGAGGAGGTTGGCGCTGAAACACCCGCAACGCAGTCCGGCGCGCACGAACAGCCGCTCGGCATTCATCGGTCCACCAAGGAACGGGTAAGCGCCTCGGTTGAGTTGACGACCGAGAAATGGCATGTTCGGTGGCGGTAGGATCACGGAAGTGAAGTGATCCATCATCTGGTCAACATTTCCCAACACACGGTCGTCGAAGACAGCTAGGCTGCAAAACAGAGGCCACTTCGCTCTGTGTAGATGTCAGGTGGGTACACGTGAGGAGGGTACGTTGTTGGCTGATCACGCAGGGAAGATGATCGCTGGAGAAAGTGTCCGAGACACGTTCCATTCAAAACGATGTGCAAGCAGTGCCGAGCAAACAGATACGTCTAAGTGTGAGAGAGAGAGAGAGTCCGTGGAATCAGAGCTAAAAGTAGTTTCGCCAGTATTAAGAACAAAGAGGTGATTCTGATAACAGAACTCTGCAAGGCTCTTCCCCCTTTCGGAGGCTTTAGGTGATCCCCAAAGATGGTGGTGGGCATTGAAGTCTCCCAACAACAGATAGGGCGTTGTGAGCTGGGACACCAGATCTGACAGGTCCGCAATGGCGAAAGGAGAAGAAGGCGGTAGATAAACGGAACGTAAAGTGAATAAAAAGCCAGGGAAACGAAGAGAAACGGCAACAGCTTGCAATGCAGTAGTGAGGATGAGCGACTGGTAATAAACGTCGTCGCGGATCAGGATCATAACACCCCCATGTGCATGAGTACTGGGCTCCAGTGGTAATTCAAATTGTACCCGAGTAAAACCGGAAAAGGTGAAACTATCCTGTAGCTGAAGTTTGGTCTCCTCGAGGCAGAAAATAATGGGGGACAGCAAATTAGCAAGCAGTTGCAGTTCGAATTTATGCCTTCGCACGCCACGTGTATTCCACTGTAGAATGGACATCCTGGTTTCACTTAACCGGCGGCTGTCGCTTTAACTTGCCCTTTTGGCCCCACGTGGGACTCGGGCTTTTTGGAGCAGTGGTTTCCAGCTCCATTGGCTCCTCAGATGTAAGAGGGTCACCAGATACCGAAGTCAGAGGAATAAAAGGATTGTCAATACTGATGAGTGGAGGAGAATCCCGCTTCATGCAACTGCGCTCCCTGGTATATTGGGAGCGCGATTGGTGAGGAGGTGAAGGGGAACTGGCCAAGGAGGCACTCTTTCCACTAGCAGAGACCGTAGGGTCTTCGAGGAAGTCTGTTCGCATCGGTGTAACTTTAAATTTCCGGGTGTCGGTACTTACAGAAACGGACTTGGAGCTATTGTCACTGCGACGCGAGGAGTAACCACGGTGGAAGTTACAGGACAAGTTTGAGTGCCCATATCTCGCTTTGGTACTGGTGTGGAAGCAACGGAACTAAACGTACCAAACTTCAGAAGAGAAGGCTGTCGAGCAAGATGGCGCTTGCGGGCTTCGGAGAAAGATAGACGCTCTTTAACCCGCAGCTCCTGAATAGCCTTCTCGTCCAGGTAACGCGGTCAGTCACGGGAAGTAGCTGGATGGGCACCTTGGCAATTCACGCAGCTGGGAGCAGATGGATAGGCTCCGTTATTACCATCCCTGCTACAGTTGGCGCAAACCGCAACCGAAGCCTTACAAGAGCTCTTAGTATGGCCATAGCGTTGACACTGGAAACAACGCATAGGCCGTGGAATGTAAGGTCGAACCGGGATAACCTCGTAACCTGCCTTGATCTTCTGAGGTAGGTTGAGCCGATCAAAGGTAACGAACAGCGTGCGGGCAGCCACCTGCATGCCCGCTTCTGTAGTGTGATGGTTAGTGTGTCTGCCTCACGTTCAAGAGTTCGCGATTTCGAATCTTGCTTAGGGTAAGTTATCCGGATAAGGTTTCTTCCGAGGTTTTCCCTTTTCCTGAGAAGATGAATGTCGGGTAACTTACAGCTCTATGGATCTTGGGCTCATTTGAGCACAATTTCACCCATTTCAGTCATTCACCGTCCGACATGACATTACGTTGGAGGACGTTAAGAAAAGCCACCTGCACTGTGTAGTAGTGTAGCTCTCGACGAAAAGGGAACCGGAGTGCAAGAGAGCACAGGACTTAACGGAGCCGTCGATTTTGTCTAAACGTGACTTTATTATAAAAGGGTTGACCTTTAAGAAAGTCTGACCCTCTTCCATTCTATGAACTACTAGGTAACGAGCGGATGGCGACATGTGTACCTCATTTTCTTCAGCTTGTTTTCGGCGTTTAGGAGTAGTTGAAGACATAAAAAGGAAGAAAGAAATTTCATCCCCCAGTGCTCCTCGCCCACCACGGAGCCCAACAAGGGGTCATCCCACTGGAGTGACAGAGCTACACAGGGATGTAGCGGGCTCGCCGTCCCACTCACCCTGGAGTTCGGTGCAATACCTAGTCCTGGCCGATTGACCAGGGGTGGGTTAGGCGCTAGCCTCCCATTAGGTGAAGCAGAAGCCAAATCGGTGTATCGGATCCCTCAACCAACCAGGACACAGGTCTCCACGCACGGCCTACGCGTGGGTGGGCGTTTTATCTGATTCCCTCACCACGAAAAGCAGCCCACATCGAGGGAGCCAGTTGGCTCGGGGCCCCGGGTACGCCAAACCCGTAGCCACTGAAATAGGCCCCTCGGGGAAAATTTAATACTACTTTCACTTCGATCTTTAACGAACATCATACAAAGCTAACTGTAGATGAAGTCAAATATAACATTCCTCCGAATTTCCTGCTCTTCCATTTCATTTCATTGCATTAACCCTAGCATTGCCAAGCCTTACTACAGAATATAGATTACCAAGGCCCCTTCCCCCCTGGTAGGGGGTACTTTGTGACCAGCCCTAGCTAACAAAGTGTCTGAGAAGTCTTTAAAGCAAATTTATTTTAAAATTGGGTATTATACAGGGTGGAAGTGAAAAATTCCGTCAGACTTTAACAGTGAATTTCTCATGTTGAGAATAACAAGAAAGCCTAATATAAAAACGCTAAAAAGTTTATAGTTTTGTAGAAAAAAGTATCTTTATCAAAAAAAAAATTATCATTACCTGGCTGAATTATTATTGATTGAAGGTGCTCGATTTGTGGCTATATTCATAGAAAATTGAATAAAGGACAACAGTTTCCTTTGGCATATTTCAATAGATTCAACGGTTTTTGTGTAAATTTCATTTAAAAAACCCACAAATTGTTGCCTTCTTAATTCTGGTAGAAGCGGTAAGATCGCATCAACTGTGTTTATTTTCCCTCGTATGTCGGTGTAGATAGCGCGTAATGTTTACTTAATCCCATGCAATTGTTTTTTTTTGTCGAAGCCGCAAGAGAATTGAAGCCTGGTTACAGGTATTGGATACTTGCTCTAAACTCTTATTTCGAATTACTGCGTACTTGTTACTGCTAATAAATGTTAGTTATTGAAAATATGGCCAATCTTTATTTCTAAAGCTACCACGTAAATAATGGTTAGTCCACAAACACCAGTGTCGGATTTATTTGCCTACATTTGCTGAAATATTTTGATATCTTTCACACATACTCAGGCGCACAAATCTTGTAAGAAATTCCGTGTTGCAAATTTCACTAACGTGAGTTCTTTGACGCTCATAAGATTCTTGTTAAAACTTATCGGACTAATTGTTGGAAGCGAAAGTGCTTCTAAAAACTTGTGCATCACGTATTACAAATTCCGTTTTTTAGATGTATGTGCTTGCATAAAGCACATTAGTCCCTTTTTAAATCGGGTATATAAAAAAGTAAAGAGAATTGCACACCTGCCGAGCCAAACATGTAAACAATTGCACATACATTTTGTTTAAACAGTAGAGCGTAAATTTACATTGTAAATTATGCTTTCCTAAAAGTTTAGCAATTGTGGATATTCACATTCTTAAACTCAATACGGCACAGCGGTATTACTAATGCAAGAGGTGTTTCACGCAGGAATGACATAACCTTTGGAATGTTCAATGCAGGTAACCTAACCTCCAGCCATTAGCTGCCAGCCTCAGAGTGAACACGATATGGAAACTGCATGTGTTCACCCCTTGTGTAAGTGTCAGAAACAAACTATCTTACTATTTATTGTGAACATCAATATCGTGTTAGGTTCGTACCATTCCGTAAATAAAGTGAATAAGGCAACTCGCTTTTCCTCAGCGTGCATGCGCAGTAAGTAGACATGGGCTTAGCGTGTGTTGGTTTCATTTCAAGTGAATTTATGCATTTCTGACTGATTAGAGCAATTTAAAGTTTCTTTTTAATATTTCTATCAAATTTGTGGTTCCCTAATGGATGTGGTACTGCTGTCGGAAGCTAGCAAACAATTTTGCGCGACGTTTACAAGAAGAATCCAATTCCAAGTGAGGCCGTTATCTCATCATGGCATAAGCCCCTCAAATACAACAGGCCAGGTATTCAAACTTTTAAAAGTACCAAATAAAATATTTGTAATCATGCGGAAATGTAAGATGTGAGGTATTGTTTTCATAGGGACAATCAGCCATAACCTTACTTTTTCACCAAATTGTTTGGTATCTGGCACTCCGCGACAAAACATCTGAATTCAATACACGGCTAACGTTACTTAAATTGTTTTTATAGAGCATTAGAATAGTTCATTGACCTGCCGATAGAAGCTGGCTACCCGATCAACAGATTGCACCACGCTGCCACATACTCTCACCTTCAGTTTGGCGGAATATTTTACTTCCAGCCCGTATATTGTCATATTTGTAAAGCTAATATTTAACACGGTTTAACTCTTCCTCTACTACGTACTCGTAAATAAGGGAAGTATTGTATTCCACCCAAACATTCGATGTGAGATTTCACCAGAAATATACGTTTTGAGACCCCTTGAATCCAAACAAAAGCTTTTATTAGAAAAACTTCCGCGCGCGTGTCGTGTGTGTATGTGTGTATGTGTGTGTGTGTGTGTGTGTGTGTGTGTGTGTGTGTGTGTGCGCGCGCGTGTAGGTGTCTATGTGTGTCTGTATGTGAACAGGCCGTGCCGTAGCCGAGTGGTTAGACTATTCGCTTCTCAGCAAAGCGGCACGGGTTCGATCCCAGGCAACCGCATGTGGGTTTCGTGGTGAACGAAGCGGCACTGGGGCAGGTTTCCTCCGGGTTCTCCGGTTCCCGCCCCCCCTCCCCCGCCCCCGCTCGCCGCCGTCTCATTCCGGTGTTCCATCTTCATTTCATGTTAAACACTACAAAAAATGTATGTGAACAGCATAACTCAAAAAAGTAGGTTGTAAACCAAAGTTGGTATTTCAGTTTATTATCTTGCAAAAATGCAACACGAAGATTTTGAAGATAATTGTCCACCCTAACTACGCTTTACGTGGAAAATGTTTAGAAAATGTGTATTTTCTCGAAAATGGCTCTAACGATTTTGGTTAAAATGTCATATTGTGGCGTATCTGGCAAATGCAGTGGGATTTACTTGGGAGTGGGTTGGATGCCCTGAAAGATGTGAATGGTAGGGGAAGGGAGCTAATCTGCAAGGTCACAACAGGACGGTAGTTTTTGGGTCGCTCTCTTCTTGGCGAACAGTGAAAGTGGAAGGGAAGGTTGAGCGCCACGCTACTAGGCCCGGGACACGGAAGGTGTACTATTTGTGCAAAATGTAACTGTGTAGCAGGTCAGTAATTAGTAGTCTCTTTTGTATGCTCAATGTGAATACACTTTTTTTTACGGTGAACCAACTTCCTTTCACGGGGTGAGATCCCGCCAACCGTTCAGTTTTCCCTCGTCATTCTTCCTTACTAAGTAAGTCCATCTGAGTTACGTTCCCAAGTCGTGGTGTAGGGAAAGTTAAGCATTGGATAATGCATAGCATAACCCTACCCACGATAATTGGTGGAGGCGCCTAAAATTTATTTAAATCTGGCCATGCGCTTTCTGTGTCTCGGCTAACCGCTATCTTGGAACGTTTCATGATCGCGTGTGTTCAAAGTTTGAATGGAAATGGAAATTACAAGTTCTTGAAATTGTGAGTTCACTTGGTTTCTTATCTGGTTATGTTTACGCGGTATATTACCTGTATTTTTGTAGTTCTTTTAGGAGAAATCTTCAGTAATACCTCTTGGCTGTACCTTGTTTGTAGCAGTTTTATTCACAATTTTTAGTTGTTTTAGCGTCTTTTCTGGTTTCCATGTGAAATTTCAAAAGGTTTAGTGAAAAGAAAAAAGTAGTAAAGTTGCCACGCGGGTAGATGGATCATAAATTGCGTAACATTCGAAATAAGTAAAAACCCCAGTTCTACCTCTCAAACTTTGCCCACACACGGCTTGTGTGTTTAAAAACACCAACAGTAAGTTTTTTGGCATAAATAAACAATTATTACCATCTGAAGGTTATTTAATCCCGGGACATAAACTATTTAAAATAGTAAGTCACCATTGGGGTAATTATCTCTGATGTGAGACTGCCTTTGTGGTTTACCGGGAAAAATACGAACTGGTTTGAGAATTCAATGTCATTCTGGCAGGTTGTCCAGTAGCTTAGAGCACCCGCCTAATAAGCGGAGCTGTGGCTTTGAGTTTTTAAGTTCCAGTCCTACCTTTCAAATATTGCCCACACACGGCTTGTGTGTTTAAAAGCACCAACAGTAAGTTTGTTGGCATAAATAAATAATAATTACCACCCGAAGGTTATTTAATCCCGGGACATAAACTACTTAAAATAGTAAGTCACCATTGGGGTTATGGGGTGTGTATACTATGTAAATATACAAAATGCTATCGCTTACTTAAAACTTTATTTACTGCCATTCATTATACAACAACAGAACCTTGTTGCTATGATACAACTCTTTTCTCTTTTTACTGTCGTGTATACATCCCACATCACTCCCCTTCCAGTAACCAAGTTACGATACAAATTCAGATATACTAAATATATATAATAGTATGTAAGTAGCGACTAGGGAATTTCTCTGATCTGCCACTTCGAGTCTTTTTTGTGATTTTTTCTTCATCTGATTGACTTTGAGAATTAGATGTAGACTGTTGTGATTCCTTTGGTTCTTTTAGAGAAGTGTGCTGCTTTTCTGGGAGTATTGTTGAAGTATCATTATCTGCACTAATGAAATATGCTGGTTTCAGACGATCAATTGAGATGTTTACAGGTTTTCCCTTAATTCTGAGTGTGAAATATTTTGCAGTTTTTTGATGGCTTGAAAAGGACCTTCATATGGTGGTTGCAGAGCTTTCTTGACTCTGTCAATTCTCACAAATACATGTGAACATTTGCTGAGATCTTTATGCACAAACACAGATTGGGAAGTTTTATGCTTAACTTCTAAAGGTTTGAGTTGTTGCATGTGTTTTTGAAGATTAGATAAAAAACTTTCTGGCTCCATTACAGCTTTAGGTTGATCAAAAAATTCACCAGGAAGCCTGATATGTGTGACATACACCATCTCTGCTATCTAACTGTTTGTGTCGTTCTGAAATGATGCACGTAGACCAAGTAAAACTGTGGGAAGCGTATCTGTCCACTTTATTGAGTTGTGAGCGATTATAGCTGTTTTCATTGTGTGATGCAGACGTTCAACTTTTCCATTGCTTTGCGGATGATAAGGAGTTGTATGTTTAAGTTTCACACCACAAAGTCCTGAAAGTTTCTTGAAAAGTTGACTTTCAAATTGTCTTCCTTGGTCTGTAATTAAAGTGCTTGGAACTCCAAAACGAGCTATCCAGTGATCATAAAATGATTTTGCCACTGTTTCAGCTGTGATGTTTTGCATTTGTATAGCTTCCATCCATATAGTGTAGCCATCTATACAAGTGAGACAGTAGAGATAGCCATCTGAAGGTGGAAGTGGACCAATAATATCAACATGAATGGTACTGAATCGCTCACCTGTTTCTTGGAAAGTGCTGATTGGTGATTTGGTGTGTTTTGTTATTTTACTCTTTTGACATGCCAGGCAAGCTTGAGTCCATTCTTTTACATCTTTTTTAATGTTTGGCCAAATAAACTTAGAGGTCATTAGTACTACAGTTGATTTGATTCCAGGATGTGCTAAATGATGAATTTGAAGAAAGAACTACTTATGAAATTCTTTTGGAATATAAGGCCTTATGTTATTGGTTGATACATCACACCATAATGTTTTACCAGATGGTAATGGATAACTTTTGAACTTTAAATTGGGATTTTCTTCTTCAAGTTGTTTCAGTTCCTTGTCTTGTTGGGCGTCAGCAACTGCATCATAATCGATGACAGAGACGGACTCTAAACGCGACAAGTTGTCTGCAGTTGCCACTAATGTTGTGAATGTTTGTTGTAAATTGAGATATATATTGTAAATGCCGCAGTTGTCGTGGGGATGCTTTCTCATTTTTTTGCTCGAATGCAAACATAAGTGGTTTATGATCCGTATATATTATAAAATCTTTTCCTTCAAGAAAATGCTTAAATTGTTTGACAGAGAGATAAATTCCTAGTAATTCTCTATCATAGGTGCTGTATGCTCTCTGTGCCGTGTTTAGTTTCTTTGAATAGAAGGCGATGAGTTTCCATCCATTTTCTTCATATTGTAGAACACTTCCAACTGCAAAGTCACAAAGTTCATTCAATTTTTCGTTTATCTTTATTTTTTGCGCCTTTCAGGTAGTCGTGTAGCATAGCTTGCGTTTCTGCTGCATTTTTAAGCTACCGTCGATAGAAATTAACAGTGGCTAAGAACAAACGAAGATCATGAATTGTTTCTGGTAGCTTGTAGCCAAGAATCACTTTCACTTTATCTGGTAGAGGTCTGGAACCTTCACTGGTGATTAAATGTCCTAAATATTCCAGTTGTTCTACACCAAATACCGATTTAGAGACGTTTAAGTGGGGTCCAAATTTATTAAGTCTTTCAAATACCATCTTGAGATGTTCACGATGTATTTCATTAGATTCTGAAGCAATCAATCATCAATATTTGGAAAGACAAAGTCTAATCCTCTAAATACTTCATTAATGAAGCGTTGGAAACTGCTTGGTGCATTTCTAAGTCCAAATGGCATTACGTTAAATTCATACAATCCAAATGGAGTTATTATTGCTGTTTTTGGTTTATCTTCTTCGGCTACTGCAATCTGGAAGTACGCCTTGAAGATATCAATTTTACTAAATACCTTTTTTCCTCTTAATATATGTTGAAAATCTTCAATCCGAGGTATTGGGTATCGATCAGGGATAGTTTGAGCATTCAGCCGTCTATAGTCACCACATGGTCGGAAAGTTCCATCTTTCTTTGGGACTATATGCAGGGGACTAGCCCATTGAGATTTTGATGGCCGAATAATTCCATTATCTTGCATTAACTGGAATTCCTGTTTGGCAATGTGAAGCTTCTGAGGATCCAGTTGTCTTGGTCTGCAATGTGTTGGTGTTCCTTCTGTTGGAATGAAATGCTGAATACCATGTTCAATTTTTGCGGGTACCAATTGAGGTTTGGTTACATTTGGGTAATTGAATAGTGAATCAGCAAATTTTTGATTTTTTGACATAGTGCTAATTATATTATTAGCTGTAACAGCTGTTATTTCACCCTTGATGCAGAGTTTTGTTTCACCATCAATTAGTTGTCTTTTATTTAGGTCAATTAATAAATTGAATTTTTTAAGAAAATCAGCTCCTAAAATGCCCTTGCTAGTTTTTGCTACTATAAAAGGCCATTGGAATTGTCTGTGGAGTCCTAAATCAATATTCATGGTTTTAAATCCATAAGTTGCAATATCAGTATCATTTGCTGCATACAGTTTAAAATTTGAATGTGAATTTTTGTTATTGGCATTTGCCGGAATTATGGAGACATCAGCTTCACTGTCCACAAGGAATCGTAAACCCGTTTTTTGTCACGCTAAAATAAGCGGGATTTGCAGCGATTATTATTAGTTTCGGTAGCAGAGTTCGCTGCACACTCAACTACTTTTTCAAGTTTTCCGGATAATTCCATGAGCATGGAGGTTGACATTTTTCAGGAAAGCATTTGTTTCCGAACTTAAAATGATAATAACAATATTTTCCATTGTGATTATATCTTCTGCTACGTCGATTTCGACTGGCGCTTCGACTTCTAAGCCTAACAGGCTGTAATGAGGCTATACGCTGTGCAGAAAGTTTGGTTATGGCGTCGCAGTTGCTTTCGGATACTTCATTATCCGTACTAGCTGTTTTATTTATGCTGTAAAGCTCATTATGGGGGTTAATTTCAATAATTTTATCTGCCATAATAGCAATCTTCTCCAAACCCTCGTCAGACACTATCAAAACATTCTTAATGGAGTTCGGTAACTTTTCTAACCAGAGAGTGCGAAGTACTTTCTCGGATATGTTAATACCAGCTAAAGATTGCATTTTCCTTAAAAGTTGGCTTGGTTTCATATCTCCGAGCTCCAAACCCATTAATAAGCGTTTTATTTGTTTTTCTTCGCTTTCTTTGAACGTATTCAAAAGACGTTCCTGGGCAGCAGAATATTTGTTCGATTCGGAACCTTTAATTATGTCCCAGATATTTTCTAAATATTTTGGTTCTAGTTGAGCAACCAGGTAGTTAAATTTGGAGTCTTCCTGTGTTATTATGGAAATTTTAAATTGTGCTTCTACTTGAAAAAACCAAATTTCTAGTTTTTCTACCCAGAATGGCGGGATCTTCACGCTTACCTGATTAGCTTCCTTAAGCGGATTTTCGCTTTCATTCATGTTGTCTTGCGATGCACTTGTAAATTATCACGTCGGAATTCACCAATTATATGGGGTTTGTATACTAAGTAAATATACAAAATGCTATCGCTTACTTAAAACTTTATTTTCTGCCATTCATTATACAACAGAACCTTGTTGCTACGATACAACTCTTTTCTTTTTTTACTGTCGTGTATACATCCCACAGGGTAATTGTCTCTGATGTGAGACTGCCTTTGTGGTTTACCGGGACAAATATGAACTGGTTTGAGAATTCAATGTCATTCTGGTAGATTGTCACAGTAGCTTAATGGTTAGAGCACCTGCCTAGTAAGCGGAGGGTCTGTGGTTCAAATCTCAGCTGTGGCATTGAATTTTTAAGTTCCAGTTCTACCCTTCAAACATTGCCCACACACGGCTTGTGTGTTTAAAAACACCGACAATAAGTTTGTTGGCATAAATAATAAAAACCCATTAGCTTTAATATTTGAGGTTTGACATATTATTGGCTCAAAGTTATAACTTGGAAGTGTAAAAGCGTTAAGAGTTGGCTTAACAATTAGGCTTTCCATGTGTAATTAGCTTTCCTCTAAATATTTCTTGTTGGCGTGCTTGCATTTAACATGAAATTGTTTTCTTAATGTGAGTTTTGTGCAGTCATTTTAAAGTATTAATTATGTGTTTGTGAATAATTTCTTTCTCTCCCTCCTTGAATTAGAATGCAAAACACATGGTGCACGAAATTGGTTCTTTTAGCCTTGTTGTGTTTTAAATGATGGGATTTAGTACACTGTTCTTTGCACTAAATGTTACACTTACCATGCTGAAAGTGATATCTTAATTTAGTGGTTTTTGTTTCAAATATGTTAAGTGAAAATTTTGTTGAATATTGTCTTTGATATTGTCTGATTTATGAGGGATTTGTTTAAAAGGGTCGGAATTAACTTTTAGATCAGGTGTTACCATTAGTCATTTGTTTGTGATAGTACGTTTTTCTTTTTTAAGTATTTGCTGTGTGATACTGAGAAAATTGCTGTTTAACTTTCCCCTAGGTGTTTGGTGTAAGTTACAGGACACTGATTTATAAAAACTAATGTGCTGTTTGATGTGTATTACCAGAGTTGCTAATATTTGTAGGCATTATTTTCAGGTATTGTCTTGAATTCGCATTGTGTATACATTTTTAGTGCAGTGAATTTTGTGTTCTATTATCGGTATTTTGTGGTGCTCAACAGTTGGTGTTTATCAGTGTTGGGATACCTCAAATAGTTGGCTCTTTTTACAAAATTACATATTTGGGATTGTGATTAGGATTTTACAAAACAAGGGTAGTCAATACTTTGACCCTCCTGCAGCAATTAATTCTGAGACAGAATCTACCAGTTCTAGTTCAACTGGTATTCAAGGCACAAATACACAAGTTGGCATTAGTACAGACAGCAGTAACCAATACGATGAGTACTTTGACACCTGTAGTTTCCAAACCTATTATGGAACCACCTACTTATTGTTCTGATAGAACTGAATTGGTGCATGATTTTTTAGCAAATTTTGAGATGGTCACAAATGCTAATTCGTGGACAGATGTACAGAAGCTACAATTTTTGCCTTGTTATTTGAAAGGCACTCCATTAAATTGGTACCAAACATTTTGTCACAGAAACCCCAGATACGATTGGCATACTTTAAAAACAGCTTTTATTACAGCTTTTCAGCTTGCCCACCAGGAAGAACTTTTGGAAATTAAAATCCACCAACGAGTACAACTTGACTCGGCACATGTCCTTAGTTATGTCTATGATGTGTTGGCTTTGTGTGATAAGGTTAATCCACACATGTCCCAATTAGAACAAATTAAGAATTTGTTTTAAGGTATTAAACCACAGTATGTTAAAATTTTATGTTAAATGAATCTACAAACTGTTGAGGTCCTCCAAGCAATTAAAAGAGTAGAGAAAGCAGACTGCTATGTACAGCATAGACATAACTTTGCTTTTGCACATTCACAGATGTTCCAGCCGGCAGATACTGCCGCTGCAGTTCCATCTCTGCCACCACTTATGCCTCACCATTCTCTTCCACCACCAGCACCACTGCCTACACAGGATTTAGTTACTATTTTGTCCAACAAAGTAGACATGTTAACTAACCAACTTGCTAGATTACAGGCGACTCGGGCACAACATTTCCAGATGCCTAGGCCACCACATCATTATACTGCAGATACTAATACAGCACAAACTGTCTGTTACAGATGCAACAAACCAGGGCATATTGCATGCTATTGCTGGCAACAACAACCCCCTCGCCATTCAAAAAACTACCAGAACCCAGCCTACAACGGCCCCCCGTAACCTCCAAAGAACCTTCAGACATCAAATGTTTCTGCTACTTCTCATCCTTTAGGTCAGGTGCTGCAAGTTCCAGGTGTGGTGAATGACAGCAACGTCCAGATTTTATTGGACACTGGCAGCGCAGTCAGTATTGTAAATGCTGCCCATGTAAAGGACATCTCTAAACTGAAGCCCGTAGAAGTTCTGCTTCACACTGCGGGTAACAAGCTCTTAGATGCACCTTATCTTATGTTGTTTGGGTTTACTATTAATGATTTTCATTTCCAGGAGGATGTTCTGGTTGTCAAGGACCTCGCACATGATTTTATTTTAGGAATGATTTTTTGAGTGCTCATAATGTCATTATTGATTATGCTTATGGCAACATTACAATTCATGTTAAAGATGATGAAGTTTGCACAATGCCAATCATACCACAACAAATGTTACCAGGATCAGATATTGCTCTACACCCTTTACCTGATGATCATATATCACAACCAGTTAACAAAGCTTTTGTTAAAGAGGATGTCCAAATACAACCATTTTCAGTCTGTAATGTAGCTGTCCAGTTGTCACAACCTGTTCACCATGATATCATGTTCGAGCCCTCCTCAAGTATTAGGCACAAAAAGCAAATTTTAATCTCAATGGTGGCTAAACCTAGTGATAATTATTTTGTCCCAGTTCATAACTCATCAGCAGAACCTAAAACATTATTTGCTAAAACAATTTTGGCCCAAGTGCAAGATGTTGCCTTCGTGCAAGGCAGCTCTATATCACCTCAGGATGTCACAACTTTGAAAGCCCCTAATTTTGATTTCAATGTAAATAATGCTCTTTCAGATGTACAAAAGAACCTGCTTCATGAATTGTTACTTAAATATTCCCATACTTTTGCTACCTCTTTACAGGATTTAGGCACAACCCATGGGGCATAATTTGAAATAAAGGTCTCTGACCCCAAACCAATTAAACAAAGACCCTGTAGGGTCCCTTCTAAACAGAAGGAAATCATTGCACGACAAGTACAAGAAATGCAAGACGCAGGTATTATTAGAGAATCACAGTCCCCATGGGCTTCACCAGTTGTGCTGGTTAAAAAGAAAGATGGCTCTATGCGATTTTGTGTTGATTATAGGAAGTTAAATACTGTAACAGTCACATCATATTTCCCCTTGCCTATTATAGCTGACCTTTTGAATTCCTTACATAATGCCACTTTATTTTGTTTGCTGGACCTGCTTTCGGCCTACTTTCAGGTCCCAGTAGAAGAGAACTATAAGAAGTACACACGTTTTGTGACACCTCAAGGTCAATTTGAATTTCAACATCTCTCATTTGGATTGGCTCCACGATCTTTTAGTTACTGTGCAGATAAGTTGCTAGGAGATCTTAAGCTAAAAAAGGCTTTTGCATACCTTGATGATATTGTGGTGTTTGCTAAATCATTTGAGGAATTGTTGGAACATCTGGAGGCTGTATTTCAAAGATTGGAACAGTTTCATTTTAAGTTCAAACCTGCAAAATGCTTCTTCGGCATGACCAGAATTAAGCTCCTTGGCTTTGAGGTTTCCAAAGATGAAATTTCCCCGGATGCAGACAAAGTTACAGTGATTCAGAATTTGCCTCAACCTAACAATGTTAGGCATGTAAGGAAAGTTCTAGGCCTATTTAATTTCTATAGGCATTTTGTCCAAAACTATGCCAACATTGCTGAGCCATTAATACAGCTCACTAGAAAAAATCAAACATTCCTGTGGGGTCCACAGTAGCAAGAAGCTTTTCAAAAATTAAGATTCCTTATCTGCATAAGTTCTTGCACATTACACCCCTGGTGCTTATACCGAACTCCTTACGGATGATAGTGGTGTGGGTGTGGGGTGCATTTTATTGCAGAAAATTGATAATGTGCTCAAACCTGTTGCTTATGCTTCCAGAACACTGTCAAAATGTGAAAGAAATTACAGTGTTCCAGAGTTAGAAACACCATGATGCAGACACCTTGTCTTGCTTCCCAGTTTGGCAACCCCAAGACCATCAGGTTGAGCAGCTGGACGAACTAATAACATGTTTATTATCCCCTGTTGAAGTTGCAGAGGTACAAAAGGCTCACCCTCTTTTGCAACCCATTATTAATGCTCTGATTGACAATACTCAGGCCTCACCTAAGTTACGAAGGCGAGCTGCTACATATATATTTAAATCCAATGTATTATATAGAAAAAATGCTGGTTCTACAGGGCCACTTCATTTACTTGTTATCCCAGAGTCCTTGAAACATGAAATTTTGTCCTCTTGCCTTGATGATCTGTTGTCTGGCCACCTCGGCTTTTCTAAAACCTTCAGCAAAATTCATTCCAGATACTACTGGATTGGTATGAAAAAAGACATTGAAAACTTTATTAAAACATGTCCAAGTTGTCAGTTCCACAAAGGCCCCAAGAACCAAAAACCTGCAGGCTTATTACAGCCCTTACCAGTGACGAATATTGGAGAACGCTGGGGCATTGACCTTCTTGGCCCATTCCCTAGATCCAGTTCAGGTAACAAACATATCATAGTGGCAACAGAGTATGCCACCCAGTGGGTAGAAGCTGCTCCTTTGCCAGCTGATACTATACCTCATGTAGCTAAATTTATCCTTCACAGAATTTTTTGTCGCCATGGTGCCCCGGCCACGATGTTGTCTGATCGGGGTTCAGTTTTTCTAAGTGATGTCACCCAGGAATTGCTGAAATCTTTGTCTATTTCCCCACATATCACTAGTTCATATCATCTGGCTTGTAATAGCCTCACAGAGAGGTTTAATCAGACGCTGTTAAATATGCTAAGTCACTTTGTGGATGAAAACCAAAAAAATTGGGACACTATTCTCGGATATGTAATTTTTTCATATAATTTTTCAGTGCAGCCTACGATGAAATATTCTCCATTCTTCCTCATGTATGGAGGAGAACCAGCATTGCCACATCAGGTACAACTTCTGGCAACTTCTAATGATGTGTTTGTTAGAAAAACTCTTGAAGATCTGCAGAAGGCACTTGCCATTCACAATATTAATCAGGAACAGCAAAAACAAAAGGCTAGGTATGATCAAAAACATAGAGACGTCCAGTTCAATGTCGGTCAGTTAGTTAAAATTTTCACACCCATCAGGAAAAAAGGTAAATGTACTAAACTCCTCCACAGGTAGTTGGGTCCTTTTGAAATTGTGAAGCAGACTACACCAGTGACATATGCAGTGCGGCGCCCCAGTGCTGCTAGAGCTAAACAGCAGTCAATTCATGTATCACGCATTTTTCCTTATTATGATCCCACAGGCCCATGTCGCCTTTGAGATGGAAATTTGTATCTTGTACTCTGATCTCTTACAGGGTATTAGAAATCAATGAAATTTATTACCACCATTAAGAAGTTCCTGTGCTGACAATGATGTAATATTTGGAAGTTTTTAAGATCCAAAATTTAAGTACCACACAGTGATTGTGTTGGACATCTAGCTTTTAGGGTATAAAGTGAGGTTATGTGTTTAATATAACATTCTTTTAATGAATCTTTTCAGGCTGTGGTACATAACTTGTTGGTGTAAATGTCTCTAATTATGGTAATAATTCTGGATGTTGGACATACAATAGTAATATTGAGTGACTGGATTTTGAGTGTAAGATAAATAATTGGAGCATCACTAAACCTTATTTTATGCTTATGCTGCTGTGAATTGTTTTGTCTTTCTGTGTGTAGTGGTTGTAATAGAATTTGTGTGGTAACTTGGATGTCTACGTAGTTTGCTCCAAGGGTGCTATGTGTTTGCTTCAGGGAGATGCTGTTATGTAACCTTGAATGCAGAGCTAGTGTGTTGAATTTTGCTGGATGAAACGTACTTCACAGCAAAGTGTTCAGATCTCTTTTTACAGGTTGTTGGACTTGCTGGTATGTACCCAACATGGCCCCATTATGTGGTTATATACTGAATTTGTGTATTGTAATAACATGTTCTGCTTTTAGTGTTTTGTTGATTCACAGCATCATGACCATACTGAATGGGTTGGTGTAATAACTACTGGACTCCTAAATTGTGTAAACAATTTGATGCTTCCATTTTTCTGTAACTTGGTTGAGTTTTATTTGTGACCTGATGTTTTGGGCTTGCAGGCTTGTATTAACGACACTTCATTATTACTAAATTTATTTGCATTAATTATATATTGTTGGCCCTAGTGTATGTAATATTGATTTTTTTTTTTAAATGGGATTTTCTGCCATTTGAAAATTTACTTATGAAAATTGTTTTCTAATGAAGTTTGTTTAGGACTTTGTGGGTTACACCAATATGTTTGCTTTTGTAGCACTATTACTAATGAGTCTTCTATGTTTGACTGCATGTGAGTTTTAGCTTTGCAGAATGGTTTAGCTGAATAAAGAGCCACCATTGTGTTAAGGCAAGTGTTTGAATACATGTAAAGGAAGAGTATATGTCTCGGCTTGGTAGTGTCCCTACAACGTACTTATTGCCCTAGACATGTTTCTTCCTAATTGGACTACATAAGGGATTTTCGGTTGTGTAGGTATTGAGGTCCAGAGATGGAAGTATGGAAAGGTATGCTATAAAAGTATTTGTAAATCTTATTGTATTCAGTATGTCACTGCCATTCCAAATTTAAAGTTAAGTGTTGATTTTGTACTAATTTTTCCTTTCCACTATGTTGCAGGTGATGTAATTTAAGGATGTTTTGTGGGTACCAGTACTCGAATTGTTTATGTACCATCTAAAAAATGTCAATATCCAATCACAGCAAATTAATTTTAGTCTTAATGCTTGGTATTTTCGACATGAGCATGGCTGGATGCATGAATGGGGACTGTAAATTGCAGATATAAGTTTTGACGTCAGTAGTAATTAGTGTGTGGTAATTAACAAACTTTTTCCTGTGCATGTAGATTGCTTGATTACTAATCTTTAGGTTCTATGTCCTTCGTGTATGTTTTGTGTGGGGGGTCCCTATGTTTTGTGTGAGCTCATTTTATTTAGGTACAAGTTGCTATGTGTCATGAGTAATCGCTATTGTACTTTACAGGTGCACATGCTTGGTATCATTGTTCTGCCTTGTTAAGCTAACCTAACCTTATGTTTGATATTGTCATGCATTGAAAGTTTATGTTGCCTCGTATGTATTGTGTGATCATTGAAAGTTTATATTACCTTATATGTATTGTGTTATGTATGAGTGGCTGACCAGCATTTTGTCTAGAGTTAGTATTATGTAGTTTCAGGCGCCTGTGTATGTAATTTTGCCATGTTTGTTAAGACTTGCTCTGTGGGACAACTTTCTACTATGAATTCGGATACTCGTGGACCTACCATTGTGAAACCCAAAATCCACACACAACTCTGGATATTGGCAAGGGAGTCCAATACATCAATACAGCCGTGGATAACTGCACCCACTCAACACATATACAGCACCCCATGCATACCAGCCATGGTGCAACCAGTACCCTGCAGTTGGAAGGCACCCCAATGAATTGTTCACCCTAGGAGTACTCTACCCATCAGCTGTGGTAGTGGAATAAGATTTCCTCCCCAGCACAAGCTACCAGGTGGCTGACCAGGACTGCTTATTGCCAGTGAACTATAAAGCAGCGGTCAGTGCGTAGTGAATGGTGAAAGTTGTTTTCTGTGTTAAACAGTGAGTGACTAGTGTGGCCATATCCGTGAACTTCAAGACTGTGCCAGTATCCGTAGGATGATTAACAAGTTTGATGGTCCAAAAAAAAAAAAAAAAAAAAAAAACTGCATTACAAATTTTTTTTTTTGTAGATGACTGCTAATACCCACAGGCCTACTGTTAATGAAGAGTTATTTTATATGGGACTATGATTTTTTTGTTTATTATCGCTCTATTTTTATGCTTGCTTTTGTGATGTAATATTGTTCTGCATAAATTTGTTCTGTTGACGAGGGCATCAACTCTTGTGGACCCGGGGGAAGAGTGGCGTACCTGGCAAATGCAGTGGGATTTATTTGGGAGTGGGTTGGTTGCCTTGAAAGATGTGAGTAGTAGGGGAAGGGAGCTAACCAGCAAGGTCATAACAGGAGGGTAGTTTTTGGGTCGCTCTCTTCTTGGCGAACAGTGAAAGTGGAAGGTTGTGCACTGTCGTAGTATAAATAACGTACACAAACAGCTAGGTCTCCATACTTAAACTCTCTTTATTTTTCAATACAAAGCACGAACAAAAACGCATCTGGTGGCGTTAACAACAACTATTTGGTTATAATCACTGACGGTAGATGTCCTCAGCTACTCTGTGTCCTCAACATCCTCCCCACCCTGGTCGATTTCCAGTGGAATCACCAGTTGTACCGGTCGACTGATCCTCGTACCATCGGGTAGACGCAGGATGGCTGTCCTCACTCGGCCATCTCTCCCTTGTAGTACTTCGTCGACTCGGGCTCTCTTCCACATGTGTCTGGGCAGGACGTCTTCTTGCAGGAGGGCGACGTCTCCAACTCGCAGTTTCGGATGTTTGCCGGCTGGACACTTAACCTCGTGGTAACTCCGCAGTTGCAGGAGGTATTCCTTTTTCCACCTTCGCCAGAAGTCTTCGGAGATTTTCATCTTCTTTCGGAATTCCTTCGTAAGATCTTTTCTTCCGTCAGGCTCAGGTCCGTTCGGAATGGTCGTGAGTTTCTCTCCGTTGAGGAAATGGGAAGGTGTAAGAGCTTCAAGGTTGCTCCCGTCTTGTACAATGGGACGTGAATTTAGGGTGGCTTCGATGGTGATCAGAACAGTGTTGAGTCCCTCTTCATCGACCTGTGATCGACCAAGTACCTTTCTGAGACAGCGTTTGGTGGAACCGATCATCCTTTCCCACCATCCTCCCCACCAAGCCGCCCGTGGAGCTATGAACTTCCAGGTCACGTTGTGATGCGCTAGATATTCATGCGTCTTCGGATCGGTGAGAACTTTTGACAGTTGAAGCTCTCTATTTGCTGCTTGAAAAGTTTGAGCGTTGTCAGAGTATATGATTCGTGGTACTCCTCGGCGTCCCACAAATCGCTGGAATGCCATTAAAAATTTGTCAGTAGATAGGTCCGTAGCCAGTTCTAAGTGTATAGCTCGTACCGTTGCACATGTAAACAGAACGATGTAAGCTTTCTTCATCTCGTTCCCCGATTTGATATAGAGTGGGCCGGCAAAGTCGATGCCAGTCACGGCAAATGGTCGAGTAGAACGAACACGATCCAATGGCAATGGGGCTTCGATCTCTTCATACCTTAATTCTCTCTCTGTGGCTTGTTCTAATTGCTGGTTTACAATCAACTTTTCTTCTTCCACCTCGTTGAGCCTACCTTGCAAGTCAGTGACTCGCATTTTGGAGCTCTCCACAAATAGTTTCATCTCATCTAACAGCACTCTCATTTCTGTCACTTGAGGGTTCTCAATGCTCCAGCTGTCATCACCATCTACATAGCTGAGTCGGAGCTGCAGCTCTGACAACTTGTTCATTAGGATCTTTAGTTCTGCTTCCTGACTCTCATATACCTCTGTGACCTCCTCAAGTTCACTGTTTTGTGCAGCCATCTCGAGATCAAGTTCTTCCAGTCGTGGCCGTATTGTCACAATCCTATCCTTCTGGGTGTTTCGAGCATCAGTGTTCTCTTTCTGTTCTTGCTCTAGGTGTGCAATTCTCTGCTGGATATCAGTAAACACCTTCTTAAACACATCTTCCTCACATTCCTTTGTGGACGCATTAGCTTTCGCCTGCTTCACTTCCTCCTCCTTCTCGTCCAGCAATTTCCTCAAATCAGACAGCTGATTCTTCAAGTAGGAATTATTCTGCGACAACTCATCTAGAAGCTTATCCTTTGCTGCAAGTTTGGAATAGCAGTTCTCACATTCTTTGACAAGCTGCTTATACTTGGTACCTTCTTCCTGCAAACGAGACTCCAGCGCTCTGGTTGCCTCTGCAATATCTGCGTTCTTTGTGGTTGTCAGATTGACTACCTGTACAAGCAAACGCTCCTTCTCTGGATCATTGGCAGCTGCCTTTGCATTTAATGTCTGCTCCAAAAGTTCTTGCATTGCTTCTTTTTCTTTCTTTAGTCCTGCTATTAGTTGCTTATCTTTGTGAGCTTCTGCTTCCAAACAGCCAATATCATTTCTCAACTGTATGTTAGTGGCCTGCTGAACACGCAGTTCCTGCGCCACCATCTCCTTGCTTTGCGTCAGAGCCTCCAGCATGTGGTTCAGACTGTCTACTTGAATTTTGCTGACAGTAGTGGGTGGCGTGTTATTGGCGTTACAGACGGATATGTGATGAAGTTGCTTGCAATTTGAGCAAGAAACTTTTCCTTTCTTGTTGCACTGGTGGACAGTGTGTCCTCTGTTAAGGCAAAGAAAACATCGCTTGGAAAGTCTGAGCTTTTGTATTCTGTCTTCCAGGTTGGTTATTTCTTTACATTCTTGGGCCCAGTGGCCTTTATTTTCACAAAAGACGCAGAATGGATTTATGGTTTTCTTCCATCTCGGTTTTGATTTTTCCCTTTTTGCAGAAATTTGAAGAGTGGCCGCTGTCGGAGTATAGAAGGATGGAGCGGACGTGGTGGTTTCTCCTCTGATCTTCTCAGTTTTTAGCAATACCTCTACCTCTTCATTGAGAAACGCCATTAATGACATCATGTGACCTTTAATGTTTTCTCGCTTTGCGTGTATTAGCCAGCGTCTGCAAATTTCAGCTGGAAAAGCTCGTAGGATTTTTGGAGCCAATATACGTCCGTATAGGTTTACATCTTCCCCTAGGGCTATGAGGGCTTGTACTCTGCGATGACACTCCACGTACGTCGAGTTCAACTCTTGAGGACTTTCCGACAAAGCAGGTCTTAAATTTTCCAGGAAGTCAAGGTGGGCCTGGATTATTCTATCCTTGTCTCCGTATCGTGCTACAAGTATCTTTTTCGTCTGTTCATAGGTATCTGCGCTCACTGCTATGCCATCTATGAGTCGCTTTGGCTCTCCTTCGAGGTATCCTCTTAGAAACACGTGCTTATTTATGTCAGATATTGTGGGATTCTTGTCAACTGAGGACTGGAACTGTTCCCAGAACCTGCACCAAGTTTCTATATCACCGGAAAAGGGTTCGAGCCGTATTGTGGGTAGTTTAACCCCTTGTATGACCGTGGGTATACCGTCAGAATAGTTATTAGTAGTAGAAAGCACACCAGGCTTGTCTTTCTTCTTTGTAAGGAGGGTTTTGGCGTGCTGAAGTGCGCGCTTCGATTTGTCTAAATATTCTTCGCAAGTCTGTGCGTCTGCTTCGTATTCTTCGTCTGTTAACATGTCATGAATATAGTCATCTAAGGTGAGTAACATGTTTAAAGTATCCTGAAGACGATCGCTGATGTGTTCGATCTCAGCTGGATCTGTAGAGTCATTACTGCCATTTAAAGATGTTGCAAACCGTGTACAATTATTGCGCTGAGTGGTACGTTTTCGTTTAAGTTTCTTAAGTTCTTGTTCTTTGTCCGTCATTATGTGAATAAGAATAGGTCTGTTAGCTAAGTCGATTTGTCTTGATTTATGGCTGGAGAGATGGGGCGAGCTTGAAAGAACAGCTGTGCTCTGTGCTATTCCAAGAGGCAACCAGATGGTGTTGGCAATGGCAAAAAAAATGGCTACTCGAAACTGATGAGGTTATCAAGCATACATAATACACAATTCTACCAAATCAATGAAAGTAATGTAGCAAGTGTTATTGCAAACATGCTGCTGCGTTATGCAAATCAACCCGTATACAATGGATTATTGTACTTATCCGTTGTGTTGAAATGGTGTCGTCGTGTGGCGTTGTGAGGTTCCGTGTCTTATTTCAAGTAATCTGCACTTCACTGCCACTTTAACTTAGTATTTTCTGCTTGAAATCTTCAAGATGTTTCGTTTCGTGATGTAGTGATCCGTGATTCGAACAGTAATTAAGTTTCGGCACCAGTATGTCGTAGTATAAATAACGTACACAAACAGCTAGGTCTCCATACTTAAACTCTCTTTATTTTTCAATACAAAGCAAGAACAAAAACGCATCTGGTGGCGTTAACAACAACTATTTGGTTATAATCACTGACGGTAGATGTCCTCAGCTACTCTGTGTCCTCAACATGCACCACGCTTATATGCCCGGGACATGGAAGGTGTAAGCTATTTGTGCAAAATGTTACTGTGTAGCAGGTCAGTAATTAGTAGTCTCTTTTGTATGCTCAATGTGAATACACTTTTTTTTTCGGTGAACCAACTTCCTTTCACGGGGTGAGATCCCGCTAGCCGTTCGGTTTTCCCTCGTCATTCTTCCTTACCAAGTAAGTCCATCTGAGTTACATTCCCAAGTCATGGTGTAGGGAAAATTAAGCATTGGATAATGCATAGCATAACCCTACCCATGACAATATGTTTGAGATGTTTATATATATATTTTGAACTTTCTGTCGATAGCCTATGTAGTCCTGTGAACTCTGGATGACTTTTGTATAACTGGTAAACCGTAACCAAATCATACTATACAAAAATGTCGATCTTGCTGAAACACATAATTTATCTCCCATTAAATTTTTTGTAGTGCAAACCACTTCAGACATATACCTTGTTATTTGTGTTAGTTTAACAATACTACTTACCACAAATGGAAGATCAGTATTCCGTTTTTTACATCTTAGCAGTGTAAGGAAATCAGAATTTCAAAGCTTTAAAATATTTTACTATCACTTAAAGCCTACTGTATTCCCATATTCCCCTTGCACCTACAAGAAAATTAACACTAATATGTTGTTGTTTTCTAGTGCCTTGCATCTGGCAATGAAGCCATTAGCATTCGTGCTTTCCAATACTTTTGAACTGTAGTTTCTTCTGATCTTAATGCTTCACAGGTCTTCAAGTGTTCTTCATTCATTTCTGCTGGATCGTTACACAGGACACATATCGGTGAGGCTGAGATACCTATTCTGTAGAGATGACTTGCCAAGCAGTCATGATTTGTCAATAGTCGGAACGCTGCAACAGCTGTTTTCCTTGGTCTCTGGGGGATTATATCTGGATTGGAAAGTAGTGTAATCCATTTTTTATCTTTGGCATTTGTTTCTATTTCTTGTAGGTATGAATGACAAAAATTTTTAATGATCAAGCGTTTTATTGAGGAATATGAGAAATTGAATTTAGACTTTTATGTTATTGTTGTGGCTTTCTTTGCAAGTGAGTCTGCAGCTTCGTTCCCCATGACTCCACAGTGTGCTGGAATCCATTGGAGATGAACAGTCTTAGTAGAGTAATAATAGGGGTTTCAAATCACTCAAAGGGATGCCGCTAATTGGTTAATTGGTTAACAATGGGCGCTAATTGGATTACACGTGTTTTCACACTCCTTTGTCTTTGTCGGTGAAAAGCCGACAATGGGTCGACCCTCATCATCTGTCAGATTACCATCGATAAGGGTTGACAAGGGTTGACAGGTTAATTACCCGTCACAGTCGAGCCCCTTAAACATGACGTCACAACCAGGACAATATTTTAAAACCACTCAAGCCACGCCCACCTGGCACGCGACCATGAATGACGTCACAGTCGAGCCCCTTAAACATGACGTCACAACCAGGACAATATTTTAAAATCACTCAAGCCACGCCCACCTGGCACGCGACCATGAATGACGTCACATAATCGACCCTCTTAACGAAGACGTCACACCCAGCACAACATTTTCAAATCACTCAAAGGAGCCGCTAATTGGCTAACAAAGGGGGGCTAATTGGATTACACATGTTTTCACACCTCTAAGCCACGCCCACCTGGCACGCGACCATGAAAGACGTCACATAATCGACCCTCTTAACGAAGACGTCACACCCAGCACAACATTTTCAAATCACTCAAAGGAGCCGCTAATTGGCTAACAAAGGGGGGCTAATTGGATTACATTTTCAAATCACTCAAAGGAGCCGCTAATTGGCTAACAAAGGGGGGGGGCTAATTGGATTACATTTTCAAATCACTCAAAGGAGCCGCTATGTTCCTTTAAACCCACTCAAAGGGATGCCGCCAATCAATTAACAGAGGCGCTAATTAGATATTAATTAGCGTCATTGTTATCAAATTATCACCCATGAATTAATTAAATAAACAAATCAATAATTGACTTGAAATGCCTAAAGTACTATTCCTTCGATATTAAATAATGCATTTAATAAAAAAGGTCCTACGCCGAGGGTGATAGGCAACTTCTCCGACATGACTGTTTTGAGGGGGTGTATAATATATACGGGGTTATTCTAATGTAGAACGCAGAAAATTCGCTTATTATAATTTGAACTCGTCTCAACGCGTATAGATCTTTCACAAATGAAACGTTAGCTATCTTTAGACAAGCTCTCCCAAAATCAATACAATGGTCCTCTGTCTTCGCCCGAAAAAAAACAACCTTTCTTTCGGTAATGACAAGGTAATAAACTTTGACAGGGAAGGAAGAAGAGATCTTGTTCAAATCCGATATCTTTAGGGTTTTTCAGAAACACGAAAGAACAAGTATTGTAATTTTTCCTGTTTAAACATGGAGATAGGGAAAAACCCTTTTTACCGGATCAATGCGTCCAGGTGCCTAGCTGAATACATTGTTAATAAGGGGCACTTGAAGGGGACAATGTGTTTACATCTCAGAGGATCTTTATCTATCTATATAACAAAAAAGCCCATTGTTTAAGACATTTAAAAGACATATGTATTCAATCGAGTGAAGCCTTTGCTGCAGACCTTTTAAAGGTTAAGTATATTTTTGATGTAGCCTTTTCACTGTAAACTTATGTTTTGACGAGGAAAAAATACCACAAATAATAATTTTGCATGAACGAACAAGTTTCGTTCATAGCTTAAAGGCATATCCTCCCCCTCCGTACCGATATAAGAAAACAATATATTCTTTTTAGCTAAAAGCATCTTACTAATGGTGCAATCCGATAACATCTTTAGGGTCTTTCCGAAACACGAAAGAACAAGTATTGTAATTTTTCCTGTTTAAACATGGAGATAGGGAAAAACCCTTTTACCGGATCAATGCGTCCAGGTGCCTAGCTGAATACATTGTTAATAAGGGGCACTTGAAGGGGACAATTTGTTTACATCTCAGAGGATCTTTATCTATCTATATAACAAAAGCCCATTGTTTAAGTCATTTAAAAGACATATGTATTCAATCGAGAGGAGTCTTTGCTGCAGACCTTTTAAAGGTTAAGTATATTTTGATGTAGCCTTTTCACTGTAAACTTATGTTTTGACGAGGAAAATACCACAAATAATTTTGCATGAACGAACAAGTTTCGTTCATAGCTTAAAGGCATATTCTCCCCCTCCGTACCGATATAAGAAAACAATATATCCTTTTCAGCTAAAAGCATCTTACTAGTGGTGCAATCCGATAACATCTTTAGGGTCTTTCCGAAACACGAAAGAACAAGTATTGTAATTTTTCCTGTTTAAACGAGCCAGTTGCCAGAAATAGGGTTGTCCATGTCCTAGGGACATCTTACCGCCCCCTCCCCCTCAACATCTTAAGGTGGAGAGATATTTCCTCTAAACCAATGAAAAAAGATTATTTCACTAGCCAATCACAAAGATTTTGAAAAATTAAATAGCCAATCATATCAATAGAGACCTGCAATTATGCGCATGCGCGAAGTCCTGGATAATTATTGCGCGTATATACGCCTCCTCCAGAATTCGTATAAAAGGACCTGAAAAAGTCAAGAACTCCACTGTTTCGAAAGAAATTGAATTGTGTCTACAGCAACTGAAGCCAGTCGTAAAGTGGAAGATTTTCACGATTAGTCTTCGCTGCAAGTAAAATCATCTCATCGAAAATGTCTGGTAAGTTTTAGAAGAAAATATATACATTTTTATTTATTTGCTTATTTTTGTTCTATTAAGATAGTGCTTTATATAATTATTTTTTCAAATAACCCGAGCTTTTATTGCCTTTCACATGTTGAACACAGTGTGTGCTTTTTATTATGTTTTAACTTCTGTGAGTGATTACTTGTAATTGTTTGACACCTGAAATATAAGAATACTTAAATTGCAAGCTCGCACGCTATCTGCTTAAAAATATATTTGCTTTGAATAACCGGTGGTACTAATCAAAGTTTGTATCAGTTGAATGCGTTACCTTAACGATTTAACATTAATAATTATTTGATCTTAAAAGAAAACACTTATATACAGAAATACTTGGTGATAAAAGAAATTTTCAATGGAACATGGTATATATTTTTGGCTACCGTTAATTGTTAACTAAGTCATTAAGAATATTTACATCTACTTAAAAGATATTCCTTCTCTATGTATCTCAGTCGTTTTATATAAATATTTTTAAAATTGTAGAATCTTTAAATCCTTTAACGCTTACATGTCAGATATTTCCGAGATCCTTAATCCTTTTGTGACTTATTAATTTTAATTATTCGGTGTACGTTACATGCATGTAGAGAAGGTTATTATGGTGTAATATGGAAGTATTTCACAGAAATTTCTCGATATTAACACAAAAGGTGCGTATATTCACCTTAAAATTCATGGAAGTTTAATATTGTAGAAATGTTATAGTTAAAGATATTTAAATTCATTTACCAAGTTCCTTAAAACATATTTCTTCCTCTCGTCTTTAGAATGGTTGCATAACTTTCATTTTTTTTTTTTGTGATATATAGGTCAAAAATATATTATTACTATTCATATTATTACTATTATTATTGTTATTATTATTACTAAACAAATGAACTTTCTTGTAGCATACTGGAGCTCTGAAATAAGAGAAGCATACAACCGTATGCAATTTGCGAGTTATATGGCTTCGTTTAGAGCGATGTTTGAAAATGCTGATCATCCAATAAGCCAACTGCTGGAGAATGTGCCATCACCGTTAGAGCCTATATCGCTAGTCTGGACCCCTGCAATGGCGGATTACGTCCGAAACCTTGCCTTGGGCACGAGACAGGAACCTCAGTTGGACACGTGCACACTTGATGCTCAACGAGGTATAGCTGAATTATTCCTAATGCTTTAGACGCTTAAAAAATAAATTAACTTTTAATTTCATTTTTCTGAGAATGATCATTAACATTATTTTTAGGTGAAGTTTCGCATCTAGGCAGATACATCGGTGAAGTAATAAGTCCTGCTTTGCGGAATGCAGACGATTGTGAGGACTTGACTGATCCCATTTCACCCCTGCGCCAAGCGGAGAACGATGAAGTTCTGAATGGAGGTAAGAATGCTTACAATGTATTTGTACAATTAAATATACTTATTGTTCCTAACCTTCCATGTGTTTTAGGTATAAGGGAAATATTGGGAAAAGAACAAACTTTAAGTATTAGTCAAATGTTTACTTATTATATGTTTTAGGTACAAGGGAAATATGGGAAAAGAACAAACTTTAAGTATTAGTCAAATGTTTACTTATTATATGTTTTAGGTACAAGGGAAATATGGGAAAAGAACAAACTTTAAGTATTAGTCAAATGTTTACTTATTATATGTTTTAGGTACAAGGGAAATATGGGAAAAGAACAAACTTTAAGTATTAGTCAAATGTTTACTTATTATATGTTTTAGGTACAAGGGAAATATGGGAAAAGAACAAACTTTAAGTATTAGTCAAATGTTTACTTATTATATGTTTTAGGTACAAGGGAAATATGGGAAAAGAACAAACTTTAAGTATTAGTCAAATGTTTACTTATTATATGTTTTAGGTATAAGGGAAATATGGGAAAACGAACAAGTTTTAAGTATTAGTCAAATGTTTACTTATTATTATTATTATTATTATTATTATTATTATTATTATTATTATTATTATTATTATTATTATTATTATTATTATTATTATTATTATTATTATTATTATTATTATTATTATTATTTTTGTTGTTGTTATTACTGTTATCATTATTCCAGATATGCTTAATGACGAATGGGAAGAAGCAATCTTAAGGTGTGGATCTATCGCAGCGGGTGAAGGTAGACAAGCCTTCTTCATTCCTCCGGTAATCCATTCGAGGCAAAATTCCACAACTGATACAGGTAAGGAATTTTTAGAGCATTTTGATTTGCATTATCAATCATACAAAAAAAGTTTATCTTATCATAACATTGTTATTAACATTACATGAAATTCTTTGTCATTAGGGAGCGGTCTCTCACGGATCCATTTTGGTGGAGAATTGACCAGTGTATCAAGACGCAAAAATCCGGGAAATCCTTCCACTTCTTCACGTCAGGTGGGCAAGAATCACGCCGCTCTACATCAAGGTAAGAATCTTTTTTAGATGGTTTTTTACCTTCCGTACTACGTAAAATATAAAGAAATTGCTGTTATTTTGTAAAGAAAAAAATTATGTCTGTATTTCACCGCGAATATATGTTTTGAGGTCCCCTAAAAAAAGAAACATCAGCCTAGCGATTTTGATTAAAATGGCATAGTTAAGATGTTTTTATGACAAAGGAAAATGAATATTTTTGAAATTACTGGTCATAGCTTATGTAGTCGTCTTTACCCTCGACAACTTTTGAATAACTCGTTAACCGTAAGAGACACACAAAATCTTACTAAACAATAATGTAGATCTCGCTAAAACACAAAATTTATGTTCAAATAATTATTTTTATAGATGGAATAATTTGTACAAGTGCTTATCTCAACTAACATGATGAAGATATATAAGTAAGACTTTGTAAGAATGGCTAGTACAAGAGTACGAAAGTCAAGTGAGGGCAACATATATATATGTGTTTTTTTTTTTTTTTTTTTTTTTTTTTTTTTTTTTTTTTTGGTATATAACCCGTCATTCACTGAAAAACTGTTTCTTCTTTAAATCCTAGTTATCATTCTTCTTTCACTACTACTACTACTACTACTACTACTACTACTGCTACTACTACTGCTACTACTGCTACTACTACTGATACTACTACTAGTACTACTGATAGTACTACTACTACTACTACTACTACTACTACTACTACTACTACTACTACTACTTACACAGTTACTGGCATTTTCAGAATCTATCGCACCGGTGCAGGAGAGACCGAGCGTGATCCATTACGCCCCCAAGAGAGCTGAAGACGCCTCACCTAGCACATCAACATACGTGAGGTCTCAATCAATAGGAACAGACAATGCTGCACGCGCTTCAACGTCCGAAATGGCGGCTCATTCGCTCTCCGGTAAGAGGCGAGTGGAAGATGTGGATGGTGAAATTCCACAGAAGAAAACCAAGGTTAGTACTAATAATTGCCAGGGGCTAGAATGTAAGACTATTGAGTCTGCATTTAAGGGGCGTATTTTTAATGGTAAAATCATAAATACTTTAGAAATACTTGACCCTAGAGCGTTCATGGAAACCTGTACGGATCTCGTTATTAAAGAGGTGAAATCAGCCTTAAATAAGCACAGGAGTGGTTTAAAGATGAATTGCTCTTTAGAGATATCATATTTGATCCACAAACCTGATGAGGACGTAACCATTTCATCTTTCTTTAATTCGAAGACCAAGGTGATTCTTTCCAGTACTAACCTCAATCAAAGTTTCCATGCAATAGCAGGGGATATTTTGGAAAATATATCCAAATTCGAGGGGGGAGCCTCATCGAAAACTTTGTTTGCTGTACACAATCTGGTGGTTAGCATCTCTAATTATGACCCTCTGCACGCCTCCTCATATATACAACTACCTACATGGCTAAGGTATAAGGGAGCAGTAGTGAATATACAGAACAAAGATGATGAGTACTGCTTTGCCTGGTCCATGCTAGCAAGTAAATTTCCTGCAAAACGGAACGTACACAGAGTATCTTCATATGACAAAGAGCTGCTTTTTAAAGTATATAATTATGAAAATATTGACTTTCCGGTGCCTCTGCACCAGATAGAATGCTTTGAAAATCAAAATGATGAATTGTCAATTGCAGTGTTTGGTATAGAGGAAGATTCAAGAAAAATCGTTCCTCTGTACCAGCCTGCAGAGAAGAAGGATACACATGTCAATCTTCTGTATATAGAAGAAGAAGATAATGCTCACTACTCTCTCATAAAAAATCTGTCAAGGCTTGTAAGGTCTCAGATTACAAAATATAAGAATAGAATGTGGGCATGTGAGGCATGCTTGAAACGTTGTGCAAATGAAGAAGCACTTAAGTCACACAAGCTGAGATGCAAAAACTGCCAAAATCTTAAGATGCCTCAGGAAGAAGAGGTCCTGCAGTTTAAATCATTTTCCAAGGTCGCTCCTGTACCATTTGTTGTCTATGCAGACATTGAATGTGTTTTAGCTCCTGTGCACTCTTGCGAACCCTCAAGCAGTGCTAGTTGGACAAGGACTATCCAGCAACACGAGGCAATGTCTATCGCTCTAAAGGTAGTGTGTCGTCATGATCAGGCATTATCGAAATTCTTCCTATTCAGGGGTCCTAGCGCCATTGATGACTTCATCAAGCAATTGAAATCGATTGCTGATGAAGTCATTGATGTTTATTCGAGGATTGTTCCGATGCATCTTACTCAGGAAGAGGAACAGAGTTTTCATAATGCCTCTGAGTGTCACATTTGCCTTAGGGGTTTTGCTATGCATGAAATTAGGGTGAGGGATCACGATCACGTGACAGGTCAATATCTGGGTGCTGCTCATAACAAGTGCAATTTAAATCGAAAGGTCCCTGATTTCATACCTATCTTTTTTCATTGTTTATCGAATTATGACAGCCACTTTCTGATAAGACACCTGGCATATGATAATAAACCGATATCATGCATTGCGCAAACATCCGAGCGATATATATCATTTAGCAAAAGGTACAGGAACATTCAGTTTAGATTTTTGGATAGCTATAAGTTCTTGGACGATAAGCTATCCAACCTTGCTGATATGCTCGAGGAAGATGAGTTTAAGCTGACCAGGGCCGAATACCCTGATAATGAGCAATTTAAATTGGTCACATCAAAGGGGATATTTCCCTATGACTATATAACATCAGTACAAAAACTTGAAGAGACGCAACTACCTCCTAAGGAGGAGTTCTCCAGCCGTCTCACTGGAAAAGGGATCACCGATGAGGAGTACAGGCACGCTGCGAAGGTCTGGGATTCCTTTAAGATCCAAAACCTTGGAGAATACAGCGATTTATATCTGAAAACAGATGTTCTGCTCCTATCAGATATTTTTGAGAAGTTCAGAAGTCTCCTACTGGATATGTATAAGCTCGACCCAGCGTGGTCTTATACGTTACCAGGAGTTGCTTTCGACGCCATGTTGAAATCGACAAAGGCGAGGCTCTCATTAATTAATGATAAGAGTATGCTGGAATTCTTCGAGGCTGGGATCCGAGGGGGCTTGTGCACTGTGGTGAAGCGCTATTCCAAAGCTAACCACATGTACATGGAAACCTTCGATCAGAGCGCACCAGTGAACTTCCTGTCCTATTGGGACATAAACAACTTGTACGGGCAGAGTATGATTTCAGCAATTCCCTACGGTGATCTCAGATGGATGACCAGAGATGAAATTGGCAGTATCGATTTCATGACAACCCCATCAGATTCCGATGTTGGATATGTCTTGGAAGTCGACCTTCAATACCCCGCTCATATTCATGACGCCCATAACGAACTTCCTTTCTGCGCTCAGAGTGCGATGCCACCCAATGGCCAATACAAGAAACTGCTAGCAACGCTAGAAGATAAAAGCAAATATGTCTTGCACTACAGAACCCTGCAGCAGTGCATTGAAAATGGCCTAACTGTGAGACATATTCACAGAGTGGTGACGTACAGGCAATCCCAATGGCTAAAAACGTACATCGATTTAAATACTACGAAGAGGGCTCAGGAAAAGACTAAGTTTGGCCAGAACTTATGGAAAAAAATGAATAACGCTGTCTATGGCAAATTCATTGAAAATGTCCGAAATCATACAGACTTTAAGATTGTCAGCCAGTGGAAACAAGCCAAGAAACTCATTGCCAGACCGACGTTTTTGAGAAGAGTCATCTTCGAAGAAGATCTGGTGGGAATTGAACTGGCCAGGGAGGAAGTAATTATGAATAAACCGATTTACATAGGTCATGCTATTTTGGACATTTCTAAATTCATAATGTATGATTTTTTTTATAATGTTATGAAGCCTAATTTAAAGGACCTTGCATTGAATTATATGGATACGGATTCGTTTATCTTTGAAACGAGTTCCGATATCTATAAGTTCATTAGAGATAACCCACAATATTTCGACACCTCAAATTTTGAAAAAGACAATGCATATGGCATTAAGCAGGCCAATAGGAAGGTAATCGGGTTGTTCAAGGACGAATTGGGCGGCAAGGCTATGAGCGAGTATATTGGACTACGCTCAAAGTTGTATGCCTACAGGTATGAAGGCCAGCTTGTGAAGAAATGCAAGGGTGTCACCAAATGTGGAATGCAAACAATAGATTTCGATGACTATTTTAAATGTCTTGAAGACATACATACAAAATTATATACACTGCAGAAGACTTTTCGGACTGATAAACACAAAATTACAACTATTGAAAGTAATAAAGTAGCACTGCATGGGAATGATGACAAGAGGAAGCTCGTAGAAGGAAGCCATTGTACACTTGCATGGGGTCATTACTCCATTTAAACCACCTGGTAATTATTAGTGCTTTCCATATACGAGGTTTTTTTTAAATTCTATTATACTTTATTCTCTTACGTTGTAAATCTGATTTTTTCCCTCGATTGTGTATATATGAGGGTTTTTTTTAATTGTGTTATACTTTATTCTCTTATGCTGTAAATTTAATTTTTTCCCTCGATTGTGTATATATGGGGGTTTTTAATTGTGTTATAATTTATTCTCTTATGTTGCAAATTTAATTTTTTCCCTCGATTGTGTATATATAAGGGTTTTTTAATTGTGTTATACTTTATTCTCTTACGTTGTAAATCTGATTTTTTCCCTCGATTGTGTATATATGAGGGTTTTTTTAATTGTGTTATACTTTATTCTCTTATGCTGTAAATTTAATTTTTTCCCTCGATTGTGTATATATGAGGGTTTTTTTAATTGTGTTATACTTTATTCTCTTATGCTGTAAATTTAATTTTTTCCCTCGATTGTGTATATATGAGGGTTTTTTTTAATTGTATTATAATTTATTCTCTTATGTTGTAAATTTAATTTTTTCCCTCGATTGTGTATATATGAGGGTTTTTTAATTGTGTTATACTTTATTCTCTTACGTTGTAAATCTGATTTTTTCCCTCGATTGTGTATATATGAGGGTTTTTTTAATTGTGTTATACTTTATTCTCTTACGTTGTAAATTTAATTTTTTTCCCTCGATTGTGTATATATGAGGGTTTTTTTAAAAATAAAACTCAAAAAGTTTGCAACAGAAAAGTATATTTATTATCTATTTTTTCTTTTTTACAATAATTCATTTTAATTTATCCACTCAGAACCTGGAAATCCATACCATTTAACAAGGATCCTATTTCCTCGCCTCCGTAAAACTTTTTCTATTAAGTAAGTATTAGGATAGCTAGTCCTTTTTAGTTCATGTCCATAAAACGCTCCCTTTATCGCTTCACCACCATTGTCCTTAAGTATATATGTAGCTGGACTGGTGCGCTTCACACGATGAACTTGAAAGATTTCAACACTCCAGTTAGATTCAAATCCTTTTTCAAAATGTCCTTTATGTTTAGATACCCTAACATAATCACCCACACTAAACATCTTAGCACCTCTCTTCTCTCCTCGGTCTTGATTGTAGTTGTACACAGTCAAAAGAAGATCGTTGTTCTTTACTTCATTGGGTTTCATGCGAATAGTAGAATGAAATGTATTATTGTATTTTTCTATAATACAGGGTAAGAGATCTAACCACTTGTACGAGCCTTGGATTAAAAACTCCCGATACATTATATTCTTCAAGGTTCGAATTAAACGTTCTACAGCTGCAGCCTTCACATTACTATAGGTGCTGTAGTGGTTAATATTATTCCTTGCCATTAAGCTTTTAAAGAATTTATTATAAAATTCTTTCCCATTATCACTTTGAATGTTCCTGGGTGGCGCCTCCAATTGTTGTAGTATATCTTCCATAGCCTTTGCAACGCTAGCTCCGGTCTTGTCCTTTAATGGCCTTGCATAGGCCATTTTCGAGTAGAAGTTGATGGCAACCAGTATGTATTTGAAATTTTTGTTGATTCTTGCATATGGTATCATTTCAACCAAGTCAATTTGTAACAAGTCATTCAATCCCTTGCTAACGATTTTCCGGCGTAAGAAATTCCTTCTTGCTGGAGCATGAAGCTCTTTAGCAATATTCTGCTTATCTGTCATGCTATAACTTTAGATGTTTTTAGCTCTCGAATTATTTCTTCAATTTCTTGCTCGTGGCTATTATTACCTGCGTCTCTCGATGCAATGAGGAGTCTTAGCCTGTTCACTAGGGTGTTGGGGTTTCTCCAGAAAACGTAGTCGACCTTCTTTTCGGGATGATGCTCTTTCCACTCAAGCCCGAGACCTGAATGTTTAGTGAGTAGGGGTCTTATTATATTCTTATATTTATACGATTTACCGGATTTCAAACGTCCCGATCGTTTGTATCCACTTCTATGAAGAAAAGTGTCTTTCATGATCTTGGCGTAAGTATCTAGGTCTTCACTGGTGTATGCATACATCTGTGGAATTCGTTTAAATATGAGCTCATTCAATCCTGGAGTAGACTCATAAGTATCATCTCCAATCATTATTTGGTTATTTATAAAATGAATATCTTTATTCCCTAGCTTAAAACTACCATCCTGATATGTCACACCGTATACTGTATCAATGTGATCCTTGTCCTTTGAGCGTACTAGTTGCAGATAAGTAGAAATACTCCTATCTTCATCTTCATTCTGTCTTTCCTTATCTTCCACTGCTGCTTTTCCCTGTTTATTCAGTATTTCCTGTAAAGGCTTCGTTACAGGTTTCAGAGCTTCCGACATTACATGTTGAGTTTCAAATGTGAGTCCTTTTAAAGCTCTTAGTTTTTCTTTTACAGCCCTGGTATGTCTAGCTACAGACTCTTTAAGTCTTATACTTTCACTATCCATCCTGGTAATGATGGTAAATAAGAGAGTTCATCTAATTTATAGCTTGCGCTGAAGTTGAATTCTCAGAGTATCAACAGTCTTGGCTATCATCTCAATTGAGCTTTTCAGCTTTGCAATTTCTTTCTTGTATTCCTGAGTCTGCGACTTGAACGCTTCAGCGAAGATTCCCGTATTGGCATATTGGCTTCTGTTTGATTCTTCTAGTGCTGAAATTTGACTACTCTGTTTCTTGTAATTTTCCAACAATATATTTGTAATCATATCTGATGAAGTTCCTTTCACATTTTCTAAATTTGATTGGAAGGAATTAACAGCACTTGACTTTAACTGGTTAATTGCTGACGATAAAGTTGACAGACGATTCATTATCAACGCTTCCAAGGTATTAACTTTCTGATTACATGCATTTTGGAGGTCTGTTCTCTCCCTGTCGAGAGCCTCGGTCAGGTACTTATTGAAATATTCTGTGACGTACTTTCTGTTCGGTACATCATGTTCGTGTATAGGTGCTAGTAATACTTTCAATCTAGCTTTGTCGAGAATAATGTTGTGTGCGTTATCTCTCCTGAAAATGTATTTTGTAATCAGATCACTAATCATCTTCTTAACCATAACCTCAATTTGTTTAGCACTTTCCCTCGTGAAATCACGTATCCTATTCTCAATTCCATCCACGTAACTCTTGTTGGAAGCATCATTATCTTCTTCGGGGTCGTGAACATTACACAATCTTCTGTTCCTAAATTGATAGTTTCCTTTCGCATCTTTATTTATTATATAGCGATCGAACACTCCTCTAACAGGAGTAGCTCTCTGGGAACCGAACCTGTCGATACTCATGATTCACTGTGAATGACCGTCTTCTCTTTTACCTACTTTAATATATACATCAAATCCTTTTCTATAACGACCTTCATCCATGTAAAACTCTGGAACTATCACAACAAAAGGTCTTCCTTCCGAAGGGCTCTCCCACACAGATTTACACAGATCTTTAAATTCTTTGTAGGTCATGTCAGTGTTTACATAATCCTCATAAATGTGTTTCAGGTTTAAGTTGTCTTGTCTGAAGAGTATAATCATATTTGTATTATCGCGAATTAAATGTTTTGGCACTTTGGCATAGGACTGTGCCAGATATAGAGAGTCCACATTGCGATGTCTGCCCATGCTGTAAAATGCTGCAATTTTCCCCTGTTTTTCAGTAATGACATCATCAAATACAAAGACAGAATTTTCTTTCACCTCAGATGGGTCCATAACAGCTTCTCCATCGCTGAAGGTATTCACTTCTATTCCATCAATGTTTTCGAGTACTTTCAATAGGTATTGATACTTTGGCTGGTAGAGCGACTTTGAATAAATATACAGGTTTTCAAAGCGTACTCCATTCTCGTGTAGTAACATATTGAGTAATACATTTGTTTTCCCTGCATTTGAGCTGCCTAAAATAAGAGCCCTGACATTAGGGGGAAAGAGCTTTCCGTGTCGATTACACCTAAAGTCACTTTCAAAGTCCAATACCTGGATAGGAAGAGAGCACTCTTGCTTCTCAAGCTCCATCTTAACAACTATCTCTTAAAAGACGTGCATAGTGATTATATACATTCTGAAAATAAAAAAAAAATTAAGTAGAAACTAGATTAGCTTAGACACCAAAGGGAAGATATAAAAGGAAGAATGTACATAGGCACGCATTAGTATATCATGAGAACCCAGAGAGGGAAGACAACGCCTTATAAGATAGGCTCGGGAATTATTAATTCAATAATTAATTCACTACCCTTTGAAGTTCACTTGCCTGGATATAGATATTGCGGTCCTGGAACAAAACTAGAAAAGCGCCTGCAAAGAGGAGACCCAGGAGTCAACGAATTAGACCAGGCCTGTAAGCTACACGACATAGCCTACGCTAAGCATAAAGACCTAGCGTCGAGACACTTAGCTGATAAGATTCTTATAGAGAAGGCCTGGAGACGTGTTCATTCATCGGACTCATCTTTCGGCGAGAGGCTAGCAGCCAGGATAGTAGCTGCAATCATGAAAGGCAAGGTTGCATTGGGTGCCGGAAAGAGAAAGAAGAGAGGAGGGTTTCTACCATTAATACCTATCATTGCTGCTTTAGGCGCTGCGGCCGGAGGTGCGGCACAAATTGCCACAGCAGTCAATAAGAAGAAGGCCGCTGATAGACAACTTGCAGAAATGGCAAGACACAACAAGATGATGGAGACTAAAGGAAAAGGGCTTCAAAAGGGAAAGAAGAGGTCCAGGAAGAAGAAAGGAGGGGTTTTACCAGTGAAATCTCTAATGCCATCTTTGGCCGCGGTTTCTAAAATTGTCAAGAATTTAAAAAAGAAAAAAGGTTCTAAAGGGAAGGGAATCAAGAAAAGGTCAAAAAACTGTGGAAAAGGGCTGTACATTTACCGGAAGAAGCCTTGAGTAACATAGACATAGAAGTATATGCTAAACGTTTACAAATTCCTTATTTTAGAGGAGTATATATGATTGATAAACTACCTGCAAAGCCTCATTTCAAAGAGAGGATTATTGTTAACCTCGACACTTCTGATAATGAAGGAACGCATTGGGTTGCTGTAAGGAAGGAAGGTGATGTGGCATACTATTTCGACAGTTTTGGTAACTTGAAACCTCCTCCGGAGATTGAGAGCTATCTACAAGGTGTTAAGGTTCTGTATAATATAGAGAGATACCAACTTTTTGATTCAGTCATCTGCGGACACTTGTGCCTGCAATTTCTAGTAAGTTAAGAGGCGCTTCGTTGTCAATATGAGTTATACAGTTACATTGAGCGGGTCAGATGCTGTTATTTCAACATATCTAAACCCTCCTCTAAATTTAGATCCTTCAGGTCATTATGAAGTTGCTCTCCTGAATTTTGAAACATTCTACTCAATACCAAACGTCGACGAAAGTAATAATAGGTTTCATTATATTCGTAATGGTAAACCCGAAACTATTGTCATCCCCCATGGAACCTATGAGATTGCCGATATCAACACATTTCTAAAGGATAAACTAGGATTGAATGATGAAGTGTTTTTCTTAAGACCTAATAATAATACAATGAAAGCTGAAGTTAAATGTCCTTATACAATAAATTTTTCTAAGGATGGCTCCATAGGTTCTCTTCTAGGATTTGACTCTAAAATGATTCCTGCTGGAGAAGTGCATGAATCTGATGATCTTGTGAATATATTTAAAGTGAGCATCATCCGTGTGGAGTGCAGTATTGCGACAGGTTCCTTCATTGACGGTAAAAGCGGACACTCACTCTACGAGTTTTTCCCTTCTGTACCACCAGGATATCACATCTCGCAAGAACCGTCAAACCCTATATATCTACCAGTCATAGATACAGACTATATAGATCAAATCACCATTCGAGTGGTGGACCAGCACGGCAAGGCAATCGACTTCAGGAACGAGGTTATAACTACAAGACTTCACATAAGACGCAATGGTAATACATTTTAAAAGACAACGCAAATACTATAATAGACGACGTAGAACACATTTGAGACGTACTGTCTCTCCGGTCGTCGAGGAGTTAACATATACTAATCGCAAGTTCCTCGAGAGGTTAGGCTACAAAGTGCTATGATGGATATCCTGAACGTAACCGAGGTTCCTGTCTTTGACGACAAAATCACCAAAGAAGAGGAACATGTATTTCTACCATACAACACATCAGCTCTAGGTGAAAATGACGAAATTAGAATACCCTGCCAAGCTGAAGATTTGTATACGCTTCCTAACAGAAGTTATCTTTACATCGAGGGAGCTCTAACCAAACCCGATGGATCTCCTACCACAGCCAGGCTTTCTAATAATGCTATAGCATTCATGTTTGACGAGATTCGTCTAGATATGAATGGTTCAACAATAGACAGAACAAGAAATCCTGGAATAACTACAACTATACGCAATTATGTGTCTCTCAACCCTATGGAATCTAATCGTTTGCTGAATGCTGGATGGAGTTATCCCGGTGAGGAGGTTGATATAGTGCATGCTACGAATGGCGCATTCAATGCTATAGTCCCTCTATCGATGCTTCTTGGATTCGCTGATGATCACAAAGAACTCATTATCAATAGCAAGTTTGAATTGGTTCTCATAAGATCCAAGGATTCTAAAAACTGCGTACAGTCTTCAGATGGACAGGCAGCTAATTTGAGGTTAAATAGAATCGAGTGGAGGATTCCCGTAATTCGCCTTTGTGATGCTGAAAAGGTTCAGATTCTAAAAATTGTAAAGGCTGATAAACCTCTGCATATCGCATTCCGTTCCATGGACCTTCACACACAGCCTGCTGTGCCTCAGACTAGATCCTTCACCTGGAATGTGGCTACAACGTCGAAACTTGAGAAGCCGCGCTTCGTCATAGTAGGAGCACAGACTGCAAGATTGGGTGATTATAAAAAAAATAGTTCTGAGTTTGATCACTGCAACATTATGAACCTCAGACTATTCCTGAATAGTGAATGCTACCCTTACCATGACTTGAACTTGGACTTTAGGAATTCGAAGTTTGCTTCATTATATGAAATGTACTGTAAATTTCAGAGTTCATATTATGATAGAGATAATTACCCTCTCTTGAAGAGAAAAGATTTTTTTCAACGAGCGCCATTATTTGTGATAGACTGTTCTCATCAACCCGACGAGGCTATAAACGGATCTGTTAACATCAGACTTGAGATTCAAGCGGCTGAAAATATTCCAGCACATACGTCTCTGTATTGCCTGATTCTTCATGACAAGGTGTTTACTTATACTCCGCTCACCCATGTGATTCAAACAATTATATAATTATATGTGCAAGAATTGTAGACTATGATCATTATATGTTTTGGAAATGTATATTGGGAAGGATTGTATTAGGATAATTTGTTAAAATAATAAATTGAATATATATCCTATAACACTGTTTTATTGATTTGATTATACATTTCAATCATTTTCCTTCTACTATTCCTACTACCTGAAAAGCTGGATGCTCCTGACATGAAAAATTCATTTAAATGACTAAGGTGTCTTTGAATATATGGCAGTATATAGCCTAGATTTTTTATAGCCTCAGCGTTTAAAGATACTCCAAGGTCATTTAAACACGTATTTTTGAAATATATTGCTTTATCAAGATATACAATAACGTTGTATGCATATATTATGTTGCCACAATAACTGAAATATTTGGATTCCTTTTCTTGATATAGATATTCCTCAATACTTTGAAAGTTTTTAAATATTATGTCATAGTCTTGTTTTGTAATATACGCAAATGACTTTTCACTTTCACTCTTAATGCACAACACTGGAATGTCATAGAATAGTCCAACATTCACATGCTGCGTTGCAGATATGCTGATGTCTTCAAGCATGAAATTGTTCATTCTGGGAGGCTTGGATGCTGCGATTCTTCTTCAATAAATACGTATATCACCTGTTCATCGCTTGGCATCTTCTTCTTCCTACATATGCGTTTCTGCTTTTTATGCGGTGTTTCATTATGTCTCTTCTTTCGTTCTCTCCTTATAGCTCTGTAACATAGTTCAATGAAATCTTAGATATGCGTGTTATGCCATTTTGCCTGAAAGAGAATATATTTTGTTAGAGAATTCCCTGTATAATATTTAGATTACTTTAAAAAGATATGACTTACTCACTTCATTGACATCGACGGCTCAGGATGTATCTCAGGGGAACAATCAGGCGTCTTTGGAATTAGAATCTGATCAATTTCCATATCATCATGTGCATCATAAACACCAGAAGTTGAAGCACAGCCTCCATCAACTGGTAGAGCATCATGCTCTGAGCTAGAAACAGCACAATCAGGCACTGAAGCGGTATTCTCATCATCAATCGGTAGAGTATCCTGCTGTGAGATAGAAGCAATCCAATCAGCTACTGAAGTGACATTCTCGCGATCAAGTGGTAGAGGATCTTGCCTCGCGAATGGGACATCCACTTCATCAAAATCGATTCTATCGGGGTCCAAGTACTCTGGTGGCACTGGAACAGCTGGAGTTCTCATACGTTTTCTGAAATATAAATTTTTCTTATTAGCTAGCAATATAAATGTTTCTTATTAGCTAGCAATATAATCAGAAAATAGATTAGGGTAATTTCTTCGATATTTTTTTTAGGGTTATTACTTACTCGAGCATTCTCTTCCTGCGCTGATAGGTTTCACAGCGTTCATTGCAGAAGAAGAATGAGGCCATGCAATCATGCATTTCAGGTTTAGTACATGACACTGTATGCATGTATCCGTCACACGTTTCCGTATCACACGTTGATACTGGCTTTGCCACAAAAACATCAGATTCGCCGACATCGCTAGGAACTTCATTCGCATTCGCATAATTTACTCTGCAACAACAAAATATATCAAATTAGTTATTATTTAAAGTAAAACTACTTATAATTATATATATATATTCAAGAAATAAAATATTACTTACAGTCTCTCTTTTCGATAAACATCACAGTTCTCCGTGCATATATCAAAAGTCGACATCTGCTCGTGGTGCGATGGCTGGTTACATAATATTGAATGCATTAAACCATTGCATGTTTCGGTATGAAAATAATTGTAATGATGCAAATCCTCGCCACATTCACTCCAGTAATCATTCACATCTGATGCACGAGTATCGCTACCACAGGCCATCTCGAATATCACCGAATATCACCTCAAGAATAACTGGCTACGTCGCGAGGAGCGCTGCTTAAATACACAAGAACCTGTTTACAGAGTCGAGCAGGTTAATGACGTCACGTAGTGGTGGAGAGGGAGAGATTACAAGTCAAGACTTGATAATGACGTCACATAGAGGTGGAGAGGGAGAGAAACAATGTATTCAGCTAGGCACCTGGACGCATTGATCCGGTAAAAAGGGTTTTTCCCTATCTCCATGTTTAAACAGGAAAAATTACAATACTTGTTCTTTCGTGTTTCTGAAAAACCCTAAAGATATCGGATTTGAACAAGATCCCTTCTTCCTTCCCTGTCAAAGTTTATTACCTTGTCATTACCGAAAGAAAGGTTGTTTTTTTTCGGGCGAAGACAGAGGACCATTGTATTGATTTTGGGAGAGCTTGTCTAAAGATAGCTAACGTTTCATTTGTGAAAGATCTATACGCGTTGAGACGAGTTCAAATTATAATAAGCGAATTTTCTGCGTTCTACATTAGAATAACCCCGTATATATTATACACCCCCTCAAAACAGTCATGTCGGAGAAGTTGCCTATCACCCTCGGCGTAGGACCTTTTTTATTAAATGCATTATTTAATATCGAAGGAATAGTACTTTAGGCATTTCAAGTCAATTATTGATTTGTTTATTTAATTAATTCATGGGTGATAATTTGATAACAATGACGCTAATTAATATCTAATTAGCGCCTCTGTTAATTGATTGGCGGCATCCCTTTGAGTGGGTTTAAAGGAACATAGCGGCTCCTTTGAGTGATTTGAAAATGTAATCCAATTAGCCCCCCCCCCTTTGTTAGCCAATTAGCGGCTCCTTTGAGTGATTTGAAAATGTAATCCAATTAGCCCCCCTTTGTTAGCCAATTAGCGGCTCCTTTGAGTGATTTGAAAATGTTGTGCTGGGTGTGACGTCTTCGTTAAGAGGGTCGATTATGTGACGTCTTTCATGGTCGCGTGCCAGGTGGGCGTGGCTTAGAGGTGTGAAAACATGTGTAATCCAATTAGCCCCCCTTTGTTAGCCAATTAGCGGCTCCTTTGAGTGATTTGAAAATGTTGTGCTGGGTGTGACGTCTTCGTTAAGAGGGTCGATTATGTGACGTCATTCATGGTCGCGTGCCAGGTGGGCGTGGCTTGAGTGATTTTAAAATATTGTCCTGGTTGTGACGTCATGTTTAAGGGGCTCGACTGTGACGTCATTCATGGTCGCGTGCCAGGTGGGCGTGGCTTGAGTGGTTTTAAAATATTGTCCTGGTTGTGACGTCATGTTTAAGGGGCTCGACTGTGACGGGTAATTAACCTGTCAACCCTTGTCAACCCTTATCGATGGTAATCTGACAGATGATGAGGGTCGACCCATTGTCGGCTTTTCACTGACAAAGACAAAGGAGTGTGAAAACACGTGTAATCCAATTAGCGCCCATTGTTAACCAATTAACCAATTAGCGGCATCCCTTTGAGTGATTTGAAACCCCTATTATTACTCTACTAGTCTTATTAACTTTTTGGAGTTGTGTTAACATTTTGTAGCATTCTCTAATTTTTTTTGACTTCTTTGTAGTATTTGAACATATTCCCTGAATTGCAGCTTTAGAATCCGAAAGAATTACTGCCTTGTTAAATTTATTTAAGGGAAGATTTAATAATTGTCGGAGAGCAATGTATATAGCCTCTATTTCTCCATCATAATTTGTTGTGTCTCTGCCAACAGAATGATAAAAGGAAAAATGTGAACATGTAACTCCAGCTCCAGTAAGGTTTTCCTTCGAGGATCCATCAGTATATATGTGCAGCCATTCTTCTGTGGGATACCTAATATTGATTGTTTCCAGAGCTAGAAGTTTTTGTATTTCTTTTGGTGTGTCTGATTTACTTATTTCCTCTATTAATTCCAAATTGAAGGTAGGTTGCAATAATTCCAATGGATTTTCTCTAATAAGTATATTTTCTCTGGTGTTAGGAATGTTCAATTTGGATTTAATCTGTGTTACCTTTTCTAGGAAACTACTATGAGTTTTAAGGATTGAAGGGGGGAGGTTCTCTTCTGATATAATTTACACAAATATTTATCTCGACTAACATGAAGAAGATAGAGTAATAAGAGTTTGTAAGAATAGTTAGTACAAGAGTAGAGAAAGTCATGTCAGTGCAACACATCAGCATTTTTACTTTTTTACATGAATCACATTAGATATTATGCCAATCCTTATTCCAGAACTTCATGCTAGCAACAGAGGTGACCACAGCTGGTAACAAAATGTCTCAGAAATTTTCAAAACAATTTTATCTTACAATTGGGTATTATATATTTTGTACTTTTGTACATGAATCACATTATACAGATGGGGCAGTACTTTGACTACATTAATATTTCATTGTTTCTCAAAATGGTACAACAATGAAAACTTTGAAACAATTGTGCAATTCAGTAGTAGAAATGGTGATTAACAATAACTATCAACTACGTGCCTTTAATAAAAAAAAAGTTAAAAGACAGAATTAAAAAAATTACATAATTTGGGCATGAAGTAACCCCCCTCCCCTAGGTAATGCTAGAGTAAAACATTTCATTCATCCCATTGGTTCTTTCAGGGTTGCAAGTGTCATTGAAGGCATTAGGTGCAACTAGGCAGGGACTATATTCGCACAAGAACTGGTCCGTGTTTTCCGGGAGGGGGGCGGAATCTGCGGGCGTTGGATCCCGCCGGGGTTCTCCTGAAAGGCCGCGGAAGACCTAGAGACCTCGTGGTGCCGACAATCTCGGTCAGCCTTAGGAACTTCTGTCAATATATGTACCATAAGTCTGAATGTGGCCACCCGTGTCTCCTCTCACCTCATTCACCTTATACCTCCCTATGGGGACATACGCACAATAAGCCTAGCCTAGCCTTTATGCGGAACCCCCTCCGTATCTCTTCAATTTCTATTTCTTCCATTAGTGGATACCTAAACAAGCCTCTCAAAACTTAAATCGCACCAGGTGTAATCCAACCTGCAGAGGCTCCTTGCACCGTGCATCGTAGCCAGTTGGTTATGCTCGGCAGAACTCGCGCGCTGCAGAGCGAAGAAACGAAGAAGCTGTGTTGATATATGGCTTGCTTATCAGTGAAATATATATGAACAATACAAATGCCAAAATCTGGAACACCTGCTCTAAAGAAAGCAAAGAATACCAAAAGGGGGGGCCTCTTCCCGCTTCCCGCGCAATTGCTCTTCCTAGAGCTGTCTGCTGATGACGTCACACGGGAGTCACGTAGTACCGATATTCACACGTGCAGCTTACATTTTACGATATAATTCAAATCCCATCGTACTAAGTATCACTACCCTAGTTTCCTTGTTTTCTGACATGAGATGTCAACGCAGGCGTTTTAATTGAACAAAAACAAAGCTCTCATTGTGTAATATTTCGTAAAACAGAAATGAAAATTATCTGTAGGAGGAAGGAACAACAGTGTGCCACATTATCGTGCAATTATTACTTTGTTAAGAGCTTTCAACACGCTTTTTTCACTTTCTTTAGGATTTAGGTTATAATTGCAACGCAGCCCTTACTAAAAGGCCTTTTGATAATGTAATAAACGAAAACAGAATGTGATACTGACATTCTTTCCCTATTAAGACAGTATTTTATTGACTGAGCTGTTCTTCTAAGAATAGCTGTGTGGCAACTCTTTTTCAACAATATGAAAATGCAGCGCAGAGGAAAATGAAATAAATAACACAATTACGACAGCTATCATGTTTTAAAATACCAATATATTTGAAACGAAGAGAGAGAAAGAGAGAGAGAGAGAGGGGGTGGGAGAGAAGGTTTGCCTATCGCTTTCACCTATGAATCCTTTATAATGTATAATGAAATTTTATCTCTGTTAACATGAATATATAGAAGGATAAGCCTTGGTAAGAATACTTTGCGCAAGAGTGAGCAAAGAAAATCATTTGTATATAGCACATAAGATTTTTATCATTGAAATATATGCTGTGCATATTTTAATACATTAAACAACTATAAATAATTTTAGTTATACATGTTGCGCGTTTTCATAGATGACCTCAGTGATTAAAACTAAAGAAAATCTGATTTGAGGCTGTAAAATAATGTGATTAATTGCAAATTACGGTTATTTGTGAAATATCATCAATGTATTGTATAATTGCAAGTTATTCCAACACGGGCCGATTGCACATTTTCTTTAAAATGGAAAAGAAAATATTGTCCATATTTCCCGAATGTGAAAGAAGCACTGCATAGCTATACAGGAAGGGTCTGTCATTAGCCTTTCGTTCATGTTATACCTAAATTTCAGTACGGTTTGGGATAAGGCGGTGCACACCCTTTGACAAAACAAAGCTCATTGTATTTCGCTTCCTTTTATCCTTCTGTTTATCTTAAAAGGGTTGGAGTCATTCTGTCTGAGCCAGGGTACATTTAAAATGGCACGAAGTAGCATAATAAAACGTGCCGAATTGCCCTATGAGATGCATTTTGTGGTACGTGTTAACGCACTAATTTCTAAGACAGAAAATTTCGTATTTTGTGGAAAACACATCTTGAAGTCACGCCTATGCAATTATTTCGACAAATCACAGAAGAATATTTTAAATAATATCTTTAACTTGGGGAACTTGATCGGCCGACTGAACAGTGGTACCAAAAAGTGAAGGAATTTGAAGTTATATTTGCGGGATTCCATGACTTTAATGTTTCAAAATGTGCTGGAGTGATGAAAGCGCTTACTGGCATGATTTGCTCTAAATTTCCTGAATTGGATGAAAGAATTGTTTCCCTACACGTCAGGACCCACACTTTCATTAGGATACGGCATTTAAATAACAAACTAAAAGCTGTAAGTATGACAAAAACGAACGCGAGGAAGTGTCAGCAGTGGGCGTCAGCTACTTCTTCTGCAACAACATGACCAAATGTAAGTCTACTTTTAAGATCAAACAATAATTTGTTACTTCTTATTCTGATTGTAGTTTCGGTGGCGGTCGTAAAATTGGTTTGTAATAAGTAGAATGGATTGACGAACGTTTCTAATGTGTTTTCAGTTAAGGTATCTTTTCTATCACATATCACTGTATTTTCCTACACTTTATTAATTATTGCTTAAGTGTTTACGCACTGGAACTGTCAGTCAATGCTTTAAATGGTATATGTCGAAACGGGTTTAAAGCGCTCACTTTCTATTGCTGTCTGAACTGCGCGCGCTCTCAGACCTCCGTGTGACGTATGTTGCTTGCAACCAATGGCAGCAATTGTGCCGGAGTGGCTACCTTCTTTCTCTAGTTACCTTGCAAAAGTCCATATAAATCAGCCTGAGAACCTCTTTTTTTTTTTTTTTTTTTTTTTTTTTTTTTTTTTTTTTTTTTTTTTTTTTCCTCCTTTCTTTCCTTTTGCCTTTTGTTTCCTACCTTCTCTACTTCGTATAGGTAGGGGAAATTGCATTCGACCCAAAATTTCCATGCCGAGATTTCACTAGAAATATACGTTTTGAGAGCCCGGTGAATCTAAAAGAAGCAGTTTTAGAATAATGCCCGGATATGATTGTGTGTCAGTGTGTGTGTCTGTGAACGCCATCAACCGAAAACGAAAAATTGGTTGAATACCAAAGTTGGTATTTAAGTTTAATATCTTTAAAGAATGCGACACGGAGATTTTGAGAAAAATTCCTCCACCGTAAACTATCCTTTACATGGAAAATTTTGAGTTTCTCAAAACTGGCCCTAACGATTTTGATTAAAATGTCACATGCTTAAGATATTTTTATGGCAAATGAAATGTATATTTTGAATTTACTCGCTATAGCCCATGCAGTGCCATTTACTCTTGATGAATTTTGCATAACTGGTAAACTTTAAGAGATAGACCTATTGTTACTGCACAAAAAAAAAAAAAAAAAAAATGTAGATCCCGATTTGCAATACCTAAACTTTTCTCAAATGGAAGGTCGTTCACTCTTTCATCTCTTGACAGTGCAAAGAGAACCGAATTTGAAAGCTTTAAAAGATTTTACTATCGCTCAAAGCTTACTGTATTCCCATATTCCCCTTGCACCTATAAGGAAATCAGCAATAAGGTAATTTCTCAAATGTTTATCTCGACGAACATGAAGAAGATAGAGGCAAAAGTGCCTGTAAGAATAGCTAGTACAGGAGTAGACAAAGTCATGTGAGTGCAACATATCGGATTTTCCCTTTTCTTTTTCTTTCGTCCTTTTCATGGTTTTGAAAGTCGTGACGATGGAGCCAAAGGCCTTATCTGATGTACAATAATTACCTACCTGTGTCAGAAAATAATCTCTTGAAATGCACTATAACAGAATATACCCAGAAATATATGGTAAAATATAGGGGACACTAGAGAGGATGAATTAAAGAGTTTGCTATATCTTGCAGAGAAAAAAATTTTATCCAAAAATGACGTCTGTAGCAGTGCCTTGTAGATCATTAATACGCACAAAACACCCAAATTGGTGTTTAACACAGAGCACAGTAAGGAGGAAACAGCACTGAAAGTAAGGAGGAGGGAGACGGCAATGCGAAAGAGACAGGCGTAAGGAAAGAGCGAGTGAAAGTTTGCACCCAGGTCAAGTTTTCGTAGTCGCATTTTGCAGCTTGTACCGTGCGACATTCTGGTGCATTCAACCTGAGAGGCCCTGACGTAACACATTGCGCTTATGATATGTGAGCTTTAACTTGAAAGACTACCTTTCTGTAACCTGACTGGCCTAGGAGGTGAGGCGCGCTAATGGTGGTCAAGAGTGTTGAAAAACCCTGTCACAGTCAACGTTCAATGCCGTGTCTCTCACTTGTACAGCATATAATATTGTCGTGGCCATTTGCATTTTTGTCAGAGAAATGTGGAAAATGACGATATATCTAGCCTCCTTGTTTCCCTGGCTTTCGCACTGTTACAAGCGGATGTTGGGAAACGAAGAACACCTTTGCAATCCAGATTTTAGATAGTAAGTTCAATAGAAAAGGTTTTCGAGGATTAGCGGCTGGCCCTGGAATATGGTGCTATCTCTATTTTCCTTGTTTCAACTTAACCATAGCATTATAATAAGTAGTCTCCTTTTCTCCCTCGTGTCCATTTCATTCCCAACGTTGTGTACAGAGTTGCCAACCAGTACGATAATTATGGGGGCATACGATAATTTGAATGTTGGATGTATGGCAGTACATTCTACAATACCGACATATCGTTTTCACTGGCTTGTCACACCAGCGAAATGAAATGAAATATAAATAGCGAACCTTCCTCCAGCCGACGGCTGCTGTTGCATTCTTTCATGACGCAATGCAATTTTCCTCCAAACTGTAATAAGATTTCACCTTCCCTGCGCTTATCTGGCAGTCTTTCATGACGCAAGTAAACCTGATATCCAACTGCAATGTGATTCCAACTTCCCTCTTACTTGCGCTTATCTAACATTATATCATGCTGCAATATTTCCGGATGGCTCTTCTTACTTAAACAATCAACACGGTGAGTGCGTATGTGTTGAAAGTTACCAGTTACACGGCAAACAGCAAAGTGTACATTAGTTGTCGCGGCTTTCGTTTGTTCGTTTGCATTCCGCTATCCGATTATTAGTCGCGAGTTGCGGTACGGCATTCGGTACGATTTTAAATTGTGTTTATTTCAATGCGTCACATGGAAAGTGAAAGTGATGACGAAATAGTAGGCCAGAGAAAAACCTGTGGAACTCCTGAAAAAAAAAAAGAAAAGAATTAGGGGTGATAGTTCAACGAAACCGACATATAGAAAACAGAAGTACAGGAAAGAATGGGAACTGAATCCGGATTTCCGTGGTTGGATTGCGCCAGTAAAAGACGATATGTTTCGAGCCCATTTCGCGTTGTGTAAAAGTATTTTTACATCAGAAATTTCGGTAGTGAAAACCCACTCGAAAGGTGCTAAGCATCAAAAACTCAAAAAGGGCATTGGGTTTGGAGCAACACAGAGAGCACTGTTTCAATGTAACAATGCTCCTAGTGACTGCAAGCACAGTATATTAGCACAAAAAATAAAAGAAGCTGAAATACGGTCATGTTCTTTTCTGGCAGAATGCAGCATTGCCCTACGACTAGCGCCTAAACTAGTTGCCCTCGGTGGGAGTAATTACAGTGATTCTGAAATAGCTAAGTCAGTTAAATTAGGCCGCACTAAAGCTACAAATATTGTCAAAAATGTAATTGGTAAATGTGCCAGTGAAGCCCCAAAGGACATATTGAACAAAGTTAAGTTCAGCGTCATCACTGACGAGTTCACTGACGTTAGCAATGTGAAAAGCTTGTGCATATGTCTGAGGTACTACAGTGACAAATGCAAAAAGGTGGAGACGAAGATTTTTATATTAGTCCATGTGTACCCCTTAAATGACAATGAAGCATCAAATGTAAGGCGCTACCGCAGAACGGCTGTACAATGCAGTAATTTCTGCATTTAAAGACGCAGACGTTAGCATTCAGAATTTTATAGGCTTTGCAAGTGATGGATGCAATACCATGTTCGGCAAACATTCCGGTGTAGCCAAGAGGATGCAGAATGAACTTCCTGGTATCACACTGGTCAAGTGTATTTGCCACTCCCTGCATATATGTACCAGTGAAGCGTGTAAAATGTTGCCAAGATTGCTCGAAGACTTGTGCAGGAATATTTATGGTGTGTTCAAGAACAGTGCTAAACGGCAAGCACAAGTGAAGGAATTCCAGGGATTTTGCGATACAGACCCACATAAAATTCTCAAGCCATCCCAGACTAGGTGGTTATCTTTGTCACAAGTGGTTGATCGGATTATAGAACAGTGGGAGCCCCTAAATCTTTACTTAACAGCTTACGAAGAACGTCTGCAATCTCTAGAAAGTATCCTAACAGCAATGAATGATCCACAAACAAAAGTTTACTTCTACTTTCTTCAGTGGATCTTGCCAAGATTCTCCGGCTTGAATGAACTTTTCACAGTGCTACACTATAAGATGACCTCAACCTACAAAAGCAGTTTGGACGAGTACACGAGTGAACAGTATGTAATGCAAACAAATCCCAAAGATATAAACCCTGCAGATCAAAGTCACTTCAAACCTCTGGAACAAATGTATTTCGGTGTAAAAGTGATGAGCGAGCTTAGTAGATCAGATATTGCAAATAAGATTCTAACTAGAAATGTGCGCTCTCGCTGTCGTGATTTCCTTATTACTGGATGTTGTCAATTAAAGGAAAGGTACGATTTTAATGATGACTCCACTTTTGCCCTCATGGCCTGTCTCCACCCCTCTAAGGCAACTATGTCATACCCTGCCAATCCTCCTTCCCTTTATCCACTTATTGCCACTGTGCCCAGAATTATTAACCCCAACGAAAAACGTGCTGTCCAGAAAATTGATGACCAGAGGAGAAAATTCTCAATAAGTGATATTCCCTGTAAGATAAAGAACATCCCTGAACCTGACAGCTTCTGGGGTGCTGTTAAATACACGTTTGAACTTGGTGGGAATAATGAGTTCAAGGAACTGTCGGAATTTGCATTAGCAGTGATTTCCTTGCCCCACAGCAACGCTTCGTGTGCAAGACTTTTCTCCAAAGTGGGTTTAATAAAAACCAAAATCAGAAACCGACAGGCACTAGATAATGTCAATGGACTTATTCTGTCCCCTCAACCTGTGAAAGAATGTGGGAGGTCTGAAAATTTCCAAGTCACCGAGGAAATGTTGAAGTCTATGTTAACCACAAATTTGCATATCTCTGCAACAGCTGAGGAAGATGAACTTTCAGATTTATAGTGTGAGAAAACTAAGTGCGAAAGCTGTAATCCTGGTTGTCGTCATCAATCTTGTAAGTAGATACCATAAACATCAATACTATTACATATTCAAAGTTGTTGTGCTGATTTTTTCTTATTGTAGCATTTGGTTTAAGATGTACGATAATTTTGAATCCAAATATATAATTTTGAGTGGCCGGTACGATAGTTTTGCTTTTAAAAGTTGGCAACCCTGGTTGTGTAGTTCGAAATGCGGTCTTGCCGGCCCGCGCAGCCGTAGTCGCTTAAGTATGTGTCTTTGGCACTTCTCCATGCAGGGGTTCGCGGGCTCGAGTCTCGATTCGGGCATGGGTCTTTGTGTGTGTGTGTGCGCGCGTGCGTGCGTGAGTGTGTGTGTGTATGTGTGTGTGTGTGTGTGTGTGTGTGTGTGTGGTGAGTGTGAGTGTGAGTGTGAGTGCAATAGAAAGAGACATCTGCATGGCTAAATAATCCTCGACGGCGAAAGGACGTCAAAAAAAAAGAAAAGGAAACCAAACAAAAAGGAAAAGTAAAAGCAATTGTCTTCACGAAATATATCATAGAATATCTTAATTAATGAAAACAGCCTCTAAACTTTAAAATACAGGCTGCCGCAAGTAATTGCGAACACAACTAGACGAAATATAACGCACTTCCATTTCGTTGATATCTTAACAAAACAAGAGAAACGCTCTTTCTCTTAATATATACTCTCTGGCATTACGGAAGTCTCTTTGTCTCCTAGCAACGTATTATGAATAATGTTTATTCCATTTTCTGAAGACAGAGATGCAATCTTTCTAAATTTTACGTGCATAGTATTCATTAACATTCTAAAGAACCAATTTGAAGATACTGGCATAGGTGACAAACACAACACATTAGGGAAGAATATGGATGAGTGGAGATATTCTTTCCTATTTTTGGAAGATATTTATTTTGGGTTGTATCTAATAACATACATCGTGCTCTTCTTAGCATGTGCTTATATACTCTTGAAGCACAAGATATTCCTGGGAAGGAAAGAAAAGATAAAAAAGAACGAAGGTATTCAACCAGAAGAGTGTGAACTCACCTCCTTCGTGTACAATCTACTTATAATGGTGCGGGACATGAAAAACTTTATAATGAAAGAAGAAATGTCGGAGCTTGCAGGAAAGACATCATATACTATCCCTAATGCGCACATGAGGAAACGGCGACTACAAGAGTTTCAGGTGTGGCAGGAAAGATTGAAGCTTCTACGGAAGTACGCAGAACAACATCATCAGTCGTGGGTGATATATGATTACATAAAGGAACTGTCATGGTTCCCACAGAAGATAGTTCTTGCTGGTAATGACGGGGGCAAGTTAAAAGAACTTTTGAAACATCTGGACGAGCTTGGTAGTGAGATTAATTGTCTGAAAATGCTCACAACATATAACGAGAAGAAAGCAAAATTATTCTTCCATCCAAAACATGCTCATATAGGTAAGATTCAACAACAAAGCTCTACAATTAATAATTAGGTATTTTGCGTGTGTGTGTGTGTGTGTGTGTGTGTGTGTGTGTGTGTGTGTGTGTGCGTGTGTGCGTGTGCGTGCGTGTGTGTATGTAATGCTCTGGAACAGTCAATGAAGTTATTCTCCTAGTTTCCCAGTATTTGGCGACAATGTTAAGATACATCTTCAAATCCTGTCATGATTCTAGATGTTCCATAGTCATAATCTCTTCTCTGGTATACAACAGGCTGTTTGGTGACGTTGAAAGGCCAGTCTTACAGAGATGGTTGTTCAGACAAGTATGTGTAGTTGAGACAAAAGGTGGTAACAGTTGATTTTTGTGGTAATTTTGGAATTATTTTAGGATTTTGTGCAACTTTTGCAACTTCGAATTTTTATTTTCTTGTGTTATTTTATTTATATAGATTTATCTATTTCTCTTTTTACAATGCGTTTAAAGACGAAAAGCCGACTAAATACCAAACCTAAGATTCGACGTTATATGGATATTACTATGACTATTATTTTGTTTTATTATTGTTATTATTATTATTTTTATCATCATCATCATCATCATCATCATCATCATCATCATCATTATTATTATTATTATTATTATTATTATTATTATTATTATTATTATTATTATTATTATTATTATTATTATTATTATTATTATTATTATTATTATTATTATTATTATTATTATTATTATTCTGGTTATTTTATATTATATATACATATATATAGTTATAGTGTTATTCTTATTTTGTTATTTATTGATATTATTGAGACTATTATTGTTATTATTTATTAAACATTACCTTATATTCTATATTACTGGGATATTACCCGATGAATTAAATGCACAACAAAGATGACTTAAACAACGAAAATACGTGTATCACAACAAAGTAAGGCATATACTGAGTGCCCCCCCCCCAAAAAAAAAAAAAAAAACGCCCGCAACGCTTAGTAGGTTGTGTATGATGGCACTCTGATCGATTTACAAACAGGAAAGTTTTTCCGGAAATGCACGGTTTGGACGCTGGGGAGCGTCGAAGTTTGAGAACAGACGGTGCTGACAGTTTGTTCACATTGCTTTTGTTATCTTAATACGGAAGGTATGCAACGCTTTAGCCATCTGTGTGCTGGGTGTACCTGAGCATAATAACATTCCTGCACATGTGCTAAATTCCTCCAGAGTCCTTGGTGCGCATCCTACTGCGCTACTTGTGTAGCTTCCAGTACAGTACCTAACGTTTCTTAACAGTAGTGCGACACGTACCAGTACACAGCTGTGGAAATGGCCGACTTGAGCACACTGACGTAAATGTGTGGAACCACCTCAACGTCTCATATGCAAATCGTTGGATTGGTGGAGGTGGACCAGTTCAATGGCCAGCACGGTCACCAGATCTGACAACTCTCTTCGATTGTCTGCGGATTTGTATGAAGAGTATGGTGTATGGCACTTAGGTAATGTTAGCGTGGGACCTTAAGGCTCGAGTCCACGTAGCGATTGAAAATCCTCGAAGACAATCGCACATATTGGGCCACGTGCATGAGGCTCTCCACTGCCGATGTAAGCTCTGCAATGATGTCCGAAGTACACAGTTTGAAGCCCGTTTCTAATGTAGACAGCTGGATGTTGGGTTTATTGACGAAATGTGAACGAGCACCCATCTCATACTTAATGTGCTTCAGCGTCCAAACCGTGCATTTCCGGATGGAGTTCCTATTTGAAAATCGATCAGTTTGCCGTCCCGTACAGCATACTAAGCATTGTCGGTTTTTTGGGGGCGCCACCTGAATATGTTTGAGAGGATGCAAGCCACACACTGTCCCGTTTTAACGCACTTTATGAATGAAATCAATCGCGCAATGTAAATAAAGAACTCCATTTTCTTAGAATTGCACAGGTGCTCAGGGAAGTCCCAACACATGAGTAGCAGTAGTAGTAGTGAAATACATGACAATATCTATATACTTCACCTTTTCCTAACAGCCATGTTAGCAGCTTTTCCTCCAAAATTCATTCACAAGCAAGCTATACACTAACCGAGCGAGGAATACAATACTTCCTCTACTTACCAGTAGAGAAAGTATAAACGTTCAAAGCATTTTAGCATCGATGGCTCCGCAGTAATGTATGAGGATCCATTCCGTCGATCTGGGTTCGATTCCCATGGACGACCCTCCGTACCTTGTTTTTTTTTTTTTTTTTTTTTTTTTGGGGGGGGGGTCCTTTCGCGGGTCAGCAGGCGAATCCCATGAAGCTGGTAACTACTTGGCGAACCCTGGTGTCGAGATGAAGACTCTCCAGCACACGTTATGTACCCTCACAATGACTCGGTGCTCGTTCGGGTTCCCTCACTTCCCTTGCTTACTCTCATTCCACTCCTTCCTCCCTGGGATCTGACATACAATAGCACGCTTGGTGCTCAGTGTGGAATCCCTTCTGTACTAACCAACCTCAACCTCAAGCTGTATATTACCCAATATGTAAATCCAAGTTTTAAGTCCCAGACATGAGGGTTTAGCTACATACACCCGACGGCTAGACTTAGTCTCGCTTCGCAAGTGTTCCACTCTTCTTTTTGTACAAAAGATCCCTATACTACAGTTTGATGCTTATGGACCTCAACCATGCGCTACGCTTTCAACGCATATGACACTTTCAGTTAGTTTCTCTTCTCAAATCCGGCCCAGACCCATGGTTTTTAAGTGTGCTTAAAAACGACAGCTCCATGTCAGTAGATTTACTGGCATGTAAAAGAACTGCAGGACAAAATTCCGGCACACCGGTGACGCTGATGTGATCCTGGCAATTGACAGCGTCGTTAAACAACAAAATAATTTTAAATTTTTTAACAAAAGCACAGTTCTCTTTTTATCGTTAACACAAATTACAACTTGTCGTGACCTTGCACCTCATAGATCTTCTATTCGATCGCGACCTTGACACACACTCCGCTGTTTCTCTCTCTCTCTCTCCCCTCTCTTTCTCACAAACAGTTGGATTCGACGATACACTCACTCAACACGTCCTAAAGCTGCTTCATTTGAAGACTCTCTTGCTCAACATTTAAAGATTGATTCTCTGTCCGAGCTCCCTCACTCTTATACGCCAGGCGATTTCTCTGGTAAATACACCTTTTCTGGAAACTTTTTTTAAATGAGGCCGGCACGTGAAGAACTTCGTGAATTGTCTGGAATCGTCGTTCTTCCGCGCTCACAATCTTCGCTGTTTTCACCACTCTATTGTCGTTGGGCTGCGTATTTGCAAGCAGTGGTGTGTGGTAGCTCAATCTTGAGCGTGCCTTTGATGTGCAGCGGGCGTTCGGGATCACAGTCAGTTTTGAATACGCTTTGCAGCATATGGATTTCTAACATATTTTCTTAAGCTATTATAAGGTTAAGAGGTGGAATCAAGACTGAAAAATTCAATGTCTTAGCCCGAATTTAAACCTTTAATCTTCTGCTTATCGAACTGCTATTCTAACCACTTAGCTACCATGACCAACTTGCCAGTATGACATTAAATTCCCCAACCGATTTGTACTTTCCCGGTAGATCGCAAGGGAATCTTATATCAGAGATAAGTACCTGAAGTGCCACTTACAATCGTAATCATTTTATGTCCCAGGTTTAAGTAACGTTTAGATGGTAATTATTATTTATTTATGCCAACAAACTTACTGCAGGTGTTTTTAAACAAACAAGCCGTATGTGGGCAATGTTTAAGAGATGTAATCAGGCTGAAAAATTACATGCTATAGCCGGGATTTGAACCACGGATCTTCCGCTTATCGAGTTGCTGCTCAAACCACTAAGCTACCATGGTCAACTTGCCAGTATGACATTAAATTCCCCAACCGATTCGTACTTTCCCTGTAGACCACAAGGGAATCTCACATCAGAGATAAATACCCCAAGTGCAACTTACAATGGTAAGTACTTTATGCCCGAGCTTAAGTACCCTTTAGATGGAATTATTTATTTATGCCAACAAACTTACAACTGTCTTTCAACACACAAGCCGTGTGTGGGCAATATTTAAGAGGTGGAATCAGGTGTGCTTAAAGCTACCAGCAGTAAGTTTGTTGGCATAAATAAATAATTGCTATAAGATTGTTTCAAAACATAATTTGTGATTAAGGTTCTAATTAAACTTAAAATGTTACTTTTACCATTACATTCATAAAACGAGTTAGATCCGAGGCTCGCTTAGGTTATATTAGCTCTATAAAATTTATTTTAACAAAACCAGTGTTAGGCATACCTTCTTTGTCTTCAAAGCGGACTATCCGTTACAAAAAACATTTTTCGACGATTTAGGTTTTCTCAAAAATGCCTCTAACGGTTTTGAAATATCACACGTTTCAGATATTATATGCCAAATTAAATTTATCCATATTTCGAAATTTCTGGGATTGCCCTCATAAGTCCTCCTCACTCTGATCCCCCAGGGGGTCCTACTACGGTAGGTACGGGTTTGGCGTACCCGGGGCCCCGGGCCATATTCTCGACTGGGTTCCTCTAAGGGGTGAGAGAGCATGTCAAGCGGCCAATCAACTTTGGTACCCTTTTGTGTTTGATCTCCCAACTGATACCTCCCTGTACACAGTCTAATGGATAACCTACGCGCAGGTTATAGGTGGATGGGGAGACGCAAGTTTTGACTGGGCAACCGCGTAATTCCCAGTCCCTGGTTATCATGTAGGATCTGTGTTCGTATCCACTGATAAAGGTCAGTCCCGGGGAGGGGCCATTGCATGAGCTGGCGTTGATGCACTCCTGAAGGCGATTGGGTCCCTTTGCCTATACACTGGGAGATTAGACCCTTGGGTGAGAGAGGTGCAAACGCCAAACAACTACAACAGCAAAGCAAGTGGAAAAGAAGTATTTGAGTCTTCTGGTCCTCACTACTTAGTGATACTTAGAACTGAGGTACGAAGGAATTTTATTTCGGTGAGCCCATTTACAATTCTAAAGGGTTTGGATAATATTGCTGGATTAGTACAGCCATGCACTAAATCTCGCAATGACACGCTCTTGGTTGAAGCACATTCACTTACCCAGGCTACTAAGATAATGAAAGCGAATATGCTAGCAAGTTATTCTGAACGTGTTGAGATGCACAGCATATTAAACTGCTCGCGCGGCGTGATAAACACCTGTGCATTGGAGGGATTATCCAATGAGGAGATTCAAGAAAATCTGTTAGACCAAGGCGTCATTCACGTTTATCGGGTTCAACGTAAAGAAGGTGGAGAGTTAAAGTCAACAAATACCCTGTTCCCGACCCTTGATCACGTATATCCCCCTCAAAGGATTAAGGCAGGGTATGAATCCATAGCCCGTTCATCCCGAACCCCCTCAAATGTTTCAAGTGCCAGCGCTTCGGACATACAAGCAACTTTTGTAAGTGATTACCTACATGCCCTAACTTTGGAGATGAATTCCACGATGGTGCATGCACTGCAGCTCCGCCACGCGTGAACTGCATAGGTGAACATCCATCTAGTTCCCGAGATTGCCCTCGTTTTGTAGAGCAAAGAGCGATCCAAGAGATGTGGGTTAGATCGAAGGTGCCCTTCTCAGAAGCCCAGAACCTGTTTCCAATGCGCTAACCTTCTGCTCTAAGGTCCGGCACCTGTAGCTCAGTTAATATACATATATTAACATGGCTGTCCTACAATGGAACACACGTGGTATTATAACACAGCGACCAGAACTCGTAAGAACAAATAATAAGAACAACCTTTGTTCGCATGTTTGCCAGAGAGTAAGCTGGGTCCACAAGACGCTTTCCATCTAAGGCGATACACCCCAGCACGGTGTGATGTTACAACAGAAGAGGGTGTCGCGGCACATGGCAGCGCTATGATACTTGGCAGGGATGACGTATATATGGAATCTGTTCCCTTGCGCTCTGATATACAATCAGTTGCCGTAACGATTCTACTACTAAACATCCGTTTCACTATTTGCAACACATATTTGCCTCCGTCCCATGATTTCTCGCACATTGATTTAGAAGAACTAGTTTCCCAGCTACCAACACCTTTTCTGTTGGTGGGAGACTTCAATGCGCGCTCCTTTTCGGTCCAGATTTACTTTCCTTCGCAGATGACACGCGCTTACTGGGTTGGATCTTGGACAGGAAGCTTAGTTGGTCGTCGCATATTGCACAGCTAAGAGTACAATGTGACCGTTCCATAAATATCATACGAGTACTAAATGGTAAATGGTGGGATCGGATCGGACAATTTTGTTATGAATGTATCACGCACTGGTCCGATCCAAACTAGACTATGGGTGTATTGTTTATTCATCAGCACGACCACCTGTGCTGAGAAGATTACGGGCATCCGCTTGGCAATAGCAGCTTTTCCAACAAGCCTAGTGGTGAGCTTTTACGCCGAGCCCGCAGAACCTCCTCTGCAATATCGGCGTGAGATTTTCTTGGCAAACTATGGTTGTGTCTTAGATGTACCCCTAAGTACCCAACGTTCGCTTCCTTTTTCATCACCATGCTAAGAGAACGGTATAGGAATAGCACCCTTAGTCCTAAGCCTGCGGGGTTTCGTTTCCGGGAGCTTCTAACGAACCTTACAATTGAACTGCCAAGGACGTTCGCCAAGGGCGAGAAGCTTTAGCCCCCTTGACTATCTGGTACGCCCCACGTAGATCTTGGGATGATCCTACACCGGAAGTCCACGATGCCTATTTCAAATATCCGCACGTGTTTTGTAGAATTTCTGTCAGGCTACACTGACCGTCTATGTATTTATACCGATGGGCCAAAGAGCACCACCGGTGTTGGAAGTCCTCATATTTATGAAACCGAGGCACATACTTTCGGTTTTCCAAATAGCACTTCCATTTTTACTGCAGAGCTGTATGCAATTTACCGAGCCATTTTGTATGTGCGCCATCGTAAATTAGGTGACTGCCTGATATTTAGCGATTCTCTTGGTGCACTTCAGAGCCCTCGTGAACTGTACAACCCCCACTCTGTTGTACAACGTATCCAGGATGCCCTCGATTTCAACGCTTCTGGCGTTAACGTGGTGTGTGCATGGATGCCTGGCTACGTAGGTTTGCCGGGGAATGAAATGGCGGATTTAGCAGCAAAGATGGCAACTACAGTACCCAGTATCACGATCTCACCTGTTATTTCGGAAGACTTTAGCCTTGAAGTGCAGAGAGCGGTGCTGTCGTCCTTGCACGAAGAGTGATCAGCTCTCCGCGGTAATAAGCTTAGAGAAGTGAAAGAACTTCCGATAAACTGGGTAACTTCCTGTCGCATATCTCGCCACGAGTACTTTGGCTCGGTTGCGAATAGGACAGTGAAATTTTTCGCATGGTTACCTATTTAAAAAGAAACCTGCCCCTCTATGTCCGCTGTGTGACAACCTTTTGTCAGTGCGTCACGTGCTGCTGGAGTGTTCCTCTGACGCGCCTTCGAGATTCTCTGCAGCTGCCTGTCAGACTTGCAGAGGTCTTGGATGACAAACAGCGGTTGATAGAGTTTTTAAGTTTTTAGCGGAGTGTAGTATCAACTTGAGGACTAAAAATTTTAGATATCTCTTTTTATGCTTTTGACGTATTTATCACCTTGTTGCATATCTGGCCATTGCCACTGTTTTTTACGTCTATGTGTAAATTTTCTTTGTTGGTAGTAATTTTATTTTTGATTAAAATTTATAGCTGGCTATTGCCAAGAATCTTTTAAGGGTGCTGATGACCTCGAAGTTGAGCGCCCTTAAACCAAACCTTCCACCTCCTCCTCTCCCCCTCCCCCGCCTCCTCCTCCCCCTCCTCCTCCTCGCTCTGACTAGCTTATGAATAACTGGTATGCCGTATATGTACTGGTGGATCCGACAGACATTGTCCTGTTCTGAAGTTGTATATTAAAAAACTATAAAACTGTTAGATAAACTATAAATTGTTTTGATTGTTTTTTATGAAAAAATATGTAACAAATTGTTTTTAGAATACCTGACAACCCTACACGCACAGTTATCACAACTCGAAGTATAAATTTCGTGTAAGTGTATCTGTATACTATAAACCTAAGTGTGTGAGGTAAAATCTTAAAATATTCGTAAATAACTGCAAGAAAGTAAAAATTAAAACCATTTTCATTACATGAATATTTTTAATGTACTGACAATAGATATTTAAATATATTTTTAATCTTAATACAGTAAAACCTGCCTTCAGTTGACTCCTGTTAAGCGGACATCTGTCTTAAACGGACATATTTTATGGTCCTGGGAATTAAGGGTTCAAAACATGCTAAATTACCTTTATTAAATGGAAACTATCTAACGCGGACAACACAAATGATAGTGCGCATTTTAAAGGAAAATTTCCAGTTTTGGAAAGTAGAGTTTATAAAATGTTCACGCACAAAACTACATCAAAGGATATGCTATCAATAGCAGTACCATGAAATATATCAACATAGTGATGTGCAAACTGAAACAGATACAATTAATATAGATGTCTTACGTGAGAATATGTAAAGTCGTAAAAAAGAAGAGAAGGCGGAGGAAGATGGAGAGGAGTATGTCCCTTATTTGGAAGAAGAGTGTAGGCTAAAGACTTATCGAAATGCTGTCAAAAGTGTAAAGAAACTGCAACAATTTGCCCTGTGGTGAAATGACTCGGATATGTTTGATGTGATTTCTCAGGACAAAGTGTTTGTAGAAGTGGAGGAACCATGGCCATAGCCAGAGAGGGGCCAGGGCGGGCAGCACCCGTACTGAGAGAATCCCCATTTTTCCTTCCCTGCTTTTAAGTTTTAGAAATATTTAAGTAATAAATTACTAAAATTACTATGTATTGAAGACTATGTTAATAGTATCATTGGTGGAATAGTTATCCATTATCCTATTCCAGAGTGCGGAATATCCAAAGGTTTTGGCAGTCAAAGGCCGCTCAGAAAGCCCCTAAAATGCAGTCAAACATGTATACATGGAATGAACCGCGGTCTTTGGAAATCACGTGCTTGCACACGTGCGGTCGCTTCGTTTCCCCTCCCCAACTTTCTCAGCAATGAATTCAAATATTGAAGAAGCATTTTTGCCCACTTCATCTTCCACGGAAATTTTTCCAAGCATGATTTGTAGTGCTCTAGAACATGGCAACAATGTATCATTATAAAAGTATAACATTTTCTGTGTCAGAGCTTCATCACTTAACGACTGCGCATCGACATTTTTCTTAAAAAAGGTAGCATGAATGACACATTTTCACCTAATTAACAGTTAATTTGAGAAGAAGAATGAGTCATGAATGTTAAATTACGCATCAAGAAACAAGCACCTCAAACCCCCCCCCCCCCCATACCACCTCCCCCCCCCACTTAAAATTATGCCTATCATAAAGGGCGAAATCTTGCACAGTAGCTGTTGTGAAATAAATGCAGCAATGTTCAAAACTGGTGAGTTTGTTCGCCCAGACCGAGAGGCAAGCCATCAGCACTGAACGAAACAGCCCCATGCACACCGTAAGGTGACTAAGAATTGTGGCTTCAATTATAACATTGTAGATGTTAGAGAATTGAGCTCAACGAAAACAGATTCCATTACAAAGCTGTAGAATTCTGTTGCTCATAAATCGAGGAAGTCGTGCTCATGTGCCCCTTGAATTAAATCTTGTGGTAAATGGTTCACCACAAACATCACACAATAATCTGCGTGGCATTTTGATTAACATACATATCAAGTGGTAATAAAATTGTATCACGGTAATCATCATGCACGTACAGTTTAAGTGCGACAATTTCCTGCCGAAAATTTCAACACCATCACATAGCGATTAGCCTTAAGCATTTATCGCCTAAAGCCTACAGTAATGCCAGTGTAATTACAAGGAAATATGCAATAAGGCAATTTTTGCAAATGTTTATGTCAATTAAGGTGAAGTAAATAGAATAAGGATTTGTAAGAAAGAATAGTTTGTAGGAGAGTGAGTAGAGAGTGAGTATGAGATCAACACATCTGCTTTTTAAAGTTATTTTATCTCGTCCCTCGTATAATAATTGGATTCCCGCCTAATGTTCACTCCTGGCTACGGGCCTGCGAGGAGCTAAGCAGCAATGTGCCCAGAGAGCTCTCCTTGACTACTGGAAAAAATAAATGAATCGTGTATACAGCTATTTTTCGTTCAGTGTGTTTTGGTGTGCAGTGCATTACATGCATGTGTTGCAGCACAAATGTCTAAATACACACAACTGAATAATGCACATACATTCTTATCCTATTCTGTCGCTATTCCGTCTGCCCCTGGCATCCAGTACTTTGACGCTCTCGTCAACTCTTACTACCAGGGCGCCAAGACGTTTCCCGTCGTCCTCCACGACGTCCACATGCTGGCAGAGGTCTTCCACCCTTTCGCCGAGTTCTTCCACGTCTTCCGTCACGCCAGTCAGTTCGCCGAGTTGTTCCACGACTTTCGTCACGCCAATCAGTTCGCCGAGTTGTTCCACGTCTTCCGTCACGCCAATCAGTTCGCCGAGTTGTTCCACGTCTTCCGTCACGCCAATCAGTTTGCCGAGTTGTTCCACGTCTTCCCTCACATCATCTGAAACGGGCGCAACTGTCGCCTCGGCCACTAGGTGCTCCCTCTCCGGCTCCGCGCTATCCCGTCTGCCCCTGGCATCCAGTACTTTGACGCTCTCGTCAACTCTTACTACCAGGGCGCCAAGACGTTCCCCGTCGTCCTCCACGACGTCCACGTGCTGACAGAGGTCTTCCACCTTTTCGCCGAGTTCTTCCATGTCTTCCGTCACGCCAATCAGTTCGCCATCAATTTTCGTCGATAGCTCCGTCTTCATCTCTTTCAGCTCGGCAGCGAGGTTGTTGTTTGCCGTCTTCATTTTGGCAGCGAGGTTGTCGTTTGCCGTCTTCATTTCGGCGAATAATTCTTTCATCATTGCCATCATCCTGGTTTCCGAATCTCCTTCCATCTTGGTTCTAACGTTGCAACTTCTAACGACGATGTAACGAAACTAGAAGTAATTCGACGAATCCCACTTCTGACACCAGTGTGACTTTGGTGGGTGTAAAAGTAAAGAAGACAGATGTAGTCGAGATAAAGAAACACTTTTATTTCCGTAAACAGTCACTTCGTACACTCGTTGCAACAGTAAGAAAGTCTTTTCCAATTCTCCAACAGCACGGCTCCGAATTCGTAACACAAAGAACTGTCCCTTCTTCCTCGGCACGACTACTCAACGGTTCACATACATCTGTCCTCTCAGTCGGCACGACTACTCAACGCTTCACATACGTCTGACTCACTCTGTCGCACTTTACCGCTATTTATATCTCCCAGGCACTATTCTGGAAGCTTCAGGAACGTTCAGTTATTGCGGTGAGATACAAAGTAGAAGATTCCAGAAGCCTCTATCCTTTTTCTCTCTTTCGGCAAGCGCCCCAACAATGCGGCCATTCTCTGTCTCTTTCCTTCGGCTCCTTTGTGGTAGTGCCGACAATAATGCGATGGGTGACACTGCTGTTGTCGGCAATTAGATGCGGCGGGCGCGGTGACAATACTGTATAAGAAAACGTACTAAAAAGAGTGGGAGGGTGTTTTCCATGCTGTACCAGCAATGCAAAACATCAACACTGCTAAATAATTACTTAATTCTTTTCTTATAAGTTGCCAATGCGCATGCTTTGTAGGGAGAAGCTGGCCAAGTTCGTTGTAGTCACGTGCTTATATTACTGTATAACAAAACGTACTCAAAAGGGTGGGAGGGTGTGTGGGTGGATTCCAGGCTCTGATTACAATACACAATCATAGCACTCCTAAGCAATTACTTCATTCTCTTTAATCTCAACAACGTACTTTAAATTATATTGTAAATAGTGGATCACAAGCATACAAAGACCGCACGCTCGCTTGGCTCAAGTGATTTGTTATTATCAGTAGGTGTATATTAAACTCAGGGGGGGCATGTCCAGAGGTGGTTTGTAATTTACATCTTAAATTACTTGTTCTCAATACGCATGTAATATTAAGCTTCGACAAACACGCTCTATAATCCGATCGTAGCATCAAATACCGGAAATTCTATAATGTGATCGCACAGAAATATATATTAAAGTTGTAGGTTAAGCTGATTGTTACTAACTACACGCGTGTACTCATTAAAATGCATATATATTTCTTCTGTCCGCGTGTATGTGACTGTGCTGTTCCTAAACGGCTGAACCGATTTTTATGAGCTTTTGCGGATGTCATAAACGTGATTCGAGAATGGTAGCGCGTGATAACAGACAAGAATGAATGAAAATGAATGAATGAAAATAGCCTGTGATGTCCCATTGAGGGCAAAGGCCTCCTACAGTAGGGGTAGCTGCTTTAAAACACTCAACGCGGTGAACTAGTCCGCGTAAGAGGGTACCGTACATAATACACTAAACATTGGATTGCACATGGTCACTTAATTGTTGTTCTAGTTCTTTCCACTCGTTTCTGTTTCTGGCTATGATGGTCTACTGTCCTCCTACTTGTTTTCTGAACAAGTCCAACCATTTGCGTCTTGGTCTTCCTGGGAGTCTCTTACTGATGTAAGGGTCCCATGTGGTAGGTCGTGCTGTCCATCGGTCATCTTGCAGCCTCATCACCTGGCCGCCCCATTTCCACTTGGTCTTCGTAGCCTGTCGTGCTATGCCTACCGTTGCTGACATCTTGTGTATCAAGGTGTTTGATATTCTATCTTTCAGAGAGATGCCAAGGATCTTCATCTGCATTTTCCTTTGGAATATCTGTAGAGTGTTTCTCCCTTTGGCTTTGAGAGCCCATGTCTGACAACCGTATAATAGCACTGGAAAAACACAGCTTTCGAGTGTCCCCATTTTTAGTCTCCTATTCAGGGATTTGTCCAGAAATATGGATTTTAGGACCCAGAACGCTTTCCAAGCTAAGGAAACTCTTCGTTTGATTTCCTTTTCCCATTTTGTCGTTAAAGGAAATTATTTGTCCTAGGTATATGTATTGAGATACAAACAGCAGTTCCGTTCCTTCAAGATATATTGGGGTTTCTAATCCATTTGTCATTAATTGCGTTTTAGATTTGTTCAATGTGAGTCCTGCCATCTTACTGTGTGTGTTAAGCTCCTGAAGCATTGATTGCAGTTCCCTTGCAGCTTTGGCGAAGAGGACTATATCGTCAGCGAACCTCAAATTTGTTAGTCTCTTGCCGTTGAGGCATATTCCGTCTTTCTTATTCCAGTTTAGTTTTCTGAATGTGTCCTCTAGTATGCAGGTAAATAGTTTTGGGGAGATGGGATCCCCTTGTCTAACTCCTCTTTCCACGCGGAAAGGTTGGCCTGTCTTTTCGGTTTTAACTCTAGCGAAGCTGTTGTTTAGAATGTTTCTTAGTAATGGAATGTATTTTGCTTCTACTTCTTGATTTCTTAGTGCTTGAAGTATGGGTGTTCGATTGTATCGAATGCTTTGCTGTAATCAACAAAAGCAAGCTATATTTTTTAGGTGACGATCTTCCGATGTTTCTATTATCTGGTTAATGGTTTGAATATGGTTCACCTGTACTTAATCCTTTGCGGAATCCTGCTTGTATTGAGGGTTGGTTCTCGTCTAGTTAGTATTTTCGTGAACAGTTTATATAGGTTAGACATCAGGCTTATGGGTTTATAATTTGTTTGTCATCTTTTGTACCTTTTTTGCGCAAAAGTACAATCGTTCTTGTTTTTCACTGATCGGGAATGTCTTCGGTTTGTATGATTTTGTTGAACACTTCTGTGATGATTGGTGTTAGGGATCTTGGGCTTCCTTTAAGAGCTCATTGTATATGTTGTCTTCTCCAGGTGACTTTCCATTTTTCAATTCAGTGATGGTTGTTCTAACCTCGCTGTGAATTATAGCAGGTATGGTCTCAGTGGTGTTTGGGACTGGATCGACAGGGTTATGGTCTGTGGCGTTTTTTGGTAGAGAACTTGCGTATATTGCTTTGTGGAATTCCGTTGCTGATTTGATTATATCATCTCTTCTGTTTAGACGTTCTCCAGCCTGATTCTTCGTTCCTAGTATCCTTGTTTCCCGCCCTGGACGTTTATCCTCGCTTTTCTAATTGATTTGTTTGTTTCTAGTATTTGTCTCGTTGTTGATGATCGGTGTTCGCGGATATCTTTACCTTTTCGTCATTTTGTTTAGTTTTGCGTATTCTTCTTTATTCCTGTCTGAGACATCTCTAGTTTGTAACATTTTCGATCTGTGGTCGATTAACTGTATGGTACTCTGACTTAATTTCCTTCGACTTTGCTTCATTTGTTCGTCGCTACTTGTGTCCTTGTGAGCTTGGTATATGCATTTTTCTAGTGCGTTATACATTTCCTAAGTGCTTTGTTTTGTATTGATATTTGCTTGTTCCAGTTGCTTCTGTAATTCTTGTTTAAATTTGTCCCTGTTCAGTTTTTCTATTCTGGTTTGCTTGCTTTTCCTACGTTTCTTCCTTTCTTTGGAATTTTTATTTTTGCCCTCAACATTCTATGGTCTGAGCTAAATTTTAATTGTGAGATTACTTGGATGTTCTTTATATGTTTTTTTATCCATTAGAATGTAACCTATTTCGCTTTTCGTCTTGCCATCTGGTGAGCGCCAAGTCCATCTTAGGTTTTGATTGTTCCTGAAGAAGGTATTGGTTATTTTCAGGTTGTGTTCTTGAGCAAATTGTGCCACTCTTTCTCCTCTTCTATTCCTTGTTCCAAAGCCGTATGGTCCGACAGGGTCTTCGTCATCGTTACTACGGGGGCCGACTTTACTTTTGAAATCTCCAATTATTAGGTTTATTGGTGACTGATATCTCTCTAAGGTGTCATCCAGTTTCTCATAGAAATCTTCCAATTCTTCGTCGGTACTTGTTTCTGTTGGGGCGTATATTTGTATGATTGTTATTTGGTGACTTCGTATGGTAAGTTTCAAAGCTGCTATTGTTTCTGACACTCCCACTATTTCTTGTATGGATGATTTGAAGTCGCTTTTGATGACGAAGCCTATCCCTCTTTGACCTGGGGTTGTTCCCTTGTAATACAGCAAATCGCCGTTTGCATTCTCTATGATGGCTTCCCCCTTTTTCTTTACTGCGCATAGTCCGAGTATATACAATTTTATTTCTTTTAGTGCATTTTCAAGCTCTTCTTCTCTCTCTATGGTTCTCAACGTTTGTACGTTCAATGTTCCTACTTTGATTTCGTTATTATTGCTCCTTTTTAGTCTGGTTCCCTTGCCCGTAGTTTCTTCTATGTTGTATGTTGTGATCATTTTAGATTCTTGCCCGGTTTTGTGTGTGTGTGTGTGTGTGTGTGTGTGTGTGTGTGTGTGTGTGTGTGTGTGTGTGTGTGTGTTGTGTGTGTTTACAGTTTTCTGGGCTCCATATCAGCGCGTTCATTTCTTGTTTTCTTCTTTGTTTAGCGTAATTCCACACCCTCTCTTGGTGCTCTTCTTGTGAGTCGAAAGAAGCGAAATCGGCGTATTATTGTGTCCTCAGGCCAGAAATCTAGTCTTATAAAATTGTCCACTTCACTTACAGGACCTTATTTTCCAGGAAATTAACTCATTCCTGTATATGCTGCTATTTCTAACATTATGGAGTGGTGCCCCTTGTGGGTATAGATACAATAAAGCTACCTTCAGTGCCCAATTCCCTACGTATCTCTCCTCTTCATATTCCTACCTCTTTATCCATTAGTGGCTACCTATCTAGGCCTCTCAAAACTTAAAATCGCACCAGGCGCAATCCAACGTGCAGAGGATCCTACACCGTGTATCGTGGCTACTCGGAAAAGGCGGCGCCGTGGCCGAGCGGTTAGCGCGCTCGCCTACCACCTAGGCGGCCCGGGTTCGATCCCAGGGACCAGCATGTGGTATTCGTGGTGGACGAAGCGGTGTCAGGGCGGGTTTTCTCCTGGTGCTCCGGTTTCCCCCGCCTTCTCATTCCACCGGTGCTCCATCTTCATTCCGTGTCATCAGTGTCACCGCCTGCGGTGCCTTAGTAGTAAAAGCGAGCGTTAAACACTACAACACACGCTACTCGGAAAAGCTCGGCTCAACTCACACACTGCAGAACGAAGAAGAAACCAAGCTTGTATTCATAGATGGCTTTCTTACCCATGAAGTCGATACGAAATACAAATGCCTAATTCTAAGGCGCCTGCTCCAACGGAAGCACAGAATGCTAAAGCTCCATTTCAGTCAGCTTGGGAACCCTCTTTTCCTTTTTTTCGTCCATTTTCCCCCTTTTCCTTTTTAAGTGGTGACGAAAGACCCAATTGACTCATCTGTGGTACAATAATTACCTATGTGTGTGAGGAAATAATCTCTTAAAATGCGCTGTAACAGAGTACACCCATAAATATGGGATCATAGGGGACGCCAGAGGGGAAGAATTAAAGAGTTTGCTACATCTAGCAGAGAAACATTTTTATCCAAAAATTTGGTTTGTATCAATGCTTTTTAGATGATTAATACAAAGTACCAAAATTGGTTTTAAAACCCAAATTCACCAGTTTAACACAGTGCACTGAACGTAAGCATTACGTAATAAGGAAGAAACAACACTGAAAGTGAGAAAGAGGGAGATGCCAACGCGAAAAAAACAAGCGTAAGGAGTTCAAGTTTGCAACGAAGACTCATTTTCGTATTCGGATTTAGCTTCTTGCAGCGTGCAATGCCCTGGTGCATGCACCCTGAGAGACCCTTATGTATCACGCTGCGGCTAAAAAATAGTATGCTTTTTCTCCCTCTTGTCCATTTCACTCCAACTTTATGTAGTTTTGAACGTAGTATGTAGTTTTATGTAGTATATGTGGTTTAAAGCAATACTGCTCAATGCAGGGGGTCGCGGGTTCCAGTCTCGCTTCGGACATGGGTCCGTGTGTGTGTGTGTGTGTGTGTGTGTGTGTGTGTGTGTGTTTGTGTGTGTGTGTGAATGTAATAGAAATATACATCATCCGGATGACTACCAAAGACCAAAAAAAGAAAAAGTAAAAGCAGGCGTCTTCACGAAATAAAACATAAACTGCACGCAAAGTGAAACCATGCTATATGCGTTATGTTGGTGTTTTTATTGCCCAACGAACAAGAAGACATGTTAAATAAGCAATATGATTATATACGAACGGAGTATTCTTGTTTGAAATTCATAAAAATTTTAGCGTGGTAATATATATTGAGCTCTTGGTAAAATGTAAGATTTTTTGTATTATTATTTGTTAACTGCCACGACACAAGCTAGAAAATGTAGTGAACACACCTGAAACGTAAGCTTATGTCTATATTTACAATGATTTTTTTTCTCGGTTCAGCTGTAGCTGCGTGAATGTCAACGCACAAATCAATGTACTCCTCAAATACCATCTTTGGTTTCAGTGCTTAAAAATATTTCCATCAGGTCGCTACAGCTGGTTGCGCTACCTTCATAGCAATATGTTGTTACGGACATTAATAAACTACGTTTAACTAACACGCATTAAACTGCAAACCTCCAGAAATAATTGCCAAATCTTCCCTATAAGCCACAGTAAAATCTAGTTTATCAGACCCTCGTTTATCGGGATCTCCAGAATATCCGGATCAGAGTTGTAGATGTTTTTTAAAATTTAATGTTCACATTAGATAATACATTTAACTATGATTGCAAAAATGTAACTATAAGTACGTCAAATATTTGCTTCTTAGTTTCTTTGAATGTACAGTTCCTGTATAAATTATAAACTAAACCATAATAGCACATACTATTCTGTACTGTAAAATGCTACCTAATGAGTTTAAGGAAGATATAGTAGCGTGTCACACGGTGCTGACGCGGTATGTCTCACCAGCTATAAATAGCGCCAGGAGAAAGCGTTGTCCTTGATACCTTCCCGTCACTACATCAATCTCGTCGGTTTGCCTAGTGTTATCAAACGGTACATGTCAGTAAATCGATCATGTGTGTTTCAAATGTCTTATCAAGGTGTTTGGTTGTGTAATTCAGTGTACAAGTTGAAAATGACGAAAGAAGGTCGTGGTTTCAAAGGGTAGAGAACTGGCTGCCTTTGATCGAATTGATAAAGGAGAAACATTGAAGAAAATAGCTGCTGAATTGCGGTTGCTGCGCATCAACTGAAAAACATTATGGTGTACTTGAAGCGTCACTCCAGCTGAACTATTAACGATAAAGCGTTTGCGTAGGGATTTAAGAATTTTGTTTGGCTTATTACCCATTTAACCCGGACTATCCGGATTTTCGATTTTCCGGATTGGCTTTGGTTCCAGATAGTTCGGATAAACGAGCTTTTATTGTACATGGAAACAGTACTTCCATGAACTAGCTCGATTGGATAGCTCTGACAGGAAGGCGCGGGATGCGGGGACAGAGGCCCAGATTATGGTTTTCATGATGCCAAGATGTTGAGGACAGCTACTTCCCCAATTACTCAAACTACACGCGCTATCTTGAAGCAAGCCTCATCAGGATGTCTATCTGGATCTCACAGTGAGTTGCCGTGCAAACATTTCAGCTTCTATTTCACCACACTGGCAACTCATGTTATGGATATGAAGTGCCTATATTTATAGGGACCTTAGAACCGGTTATCGCCTTTCAAATGGGGGGGGGGGGTTCGCCTTGCCGTGGCGGAGGGGCTCAGTACCCGATCCAGACGGCCTACTAAGTGTGTCGGTGACCACTGGTAGGCAAGAGGTGAGGGGAAGCTAAGAACATTCCAAACGGGTAGATGAGGCTCGGTAGTCTTGATCAACAACTCATCTAGGAGAAGAGGACTCCGAAATCAAACTCCCCCAGGGGAACCTACCACGGTAGGTCCGGGTTTGGCGTACCCGGGGCCCCAAGCCATACTCTCGATTGGGTTCCTCCAAGAGGTGAGAGAGCACATGCCAAACGCCCAATCAACTTTGGTCCACTTTTGTGTTTGACCTCCCACCTGTTACCTCCCTGTACACAGTCTGACGGATAACCTACGCGCGGGTTGTAGGAGGGAGGGGTGACGCAAGGGGTGACTGGGTAATCGCGTAAGTCCCAGCCCCTGGTTATCATGTAGGATCTGTGTGCGTATCCGCTGATAAAGGTCAGTCCCGGGGAGGGGCCATTGCATGAGCTGATGCATTCCTGAAGGCGATTGGGTCCCTTTGTCTATAAATTGGGAGGTGAGGCCCTAGGGTGAGCAAGGTCCGGGCCAGGACTCTCACCTAAGCCGGGGTGGCGCCAAGGATGTGAGCATGTCATTGGAGACATTTGCAATGGTGAAGGATTAAGGCGCCATGAGTTCCAAAACTCAAAACAAAAACAAACCAAAAGTTTATGTAAAGGAAGTAGTCGAGTGTTGTGGTCCTCGCTACTTAGTAATTTCGAGAACTGAGGAAGGAAAAAAGTTTCTTTCGGTGAGCCCATTTGTAATCCAGAAGGGCCTGGATAAGATAGCTGGTCCAGTGAAATCATGCACTAGATCGCGTAATGGCACGCTTCTAGTAGAAGCGCATTCAGCAGAACAGGCAGCTAAAATACAAAAAACAAACCTGTTTGCCAGCTACCCAATAGGTGTTCACCTTCACAAGACATTAAACTCCTCACGTGGTGTGGTAAATACCCGCGCATTAGACGGAATTAGTGTTGAAGAGATCAAGGAAAACTTAGAAGATCAAGGTGTTACCTGTGTGTATCGGGTACATCGCAAAGAAAGCGGTGAATTGAAGCCTACTCGTACCCTGTTCCTGACCTTTGATCGGGTAGATCTCCCGCAAAGGGTTAAGGCAGGGTATGAATCCATCGAAGTTAGGCCGTTCATCCCGAACCCACTCAGGTGTTTCAAGTGCCAGCGCTTTGGACATACAAGCGAGCTTTGTAAGGGACTATCTACATGCCCTCAATGTGGAGATGAATTCAACGATGGTGCATGTACTACAGCTCCTTCATGTGTGAACTGCAGAGGTGAACATCCATCTAGTTCCCGAGACTGGCCCGCTTTGTAGAGGAAAGAGCGATCCAAGAGATACGGGTTAAAGAGAAGGTGCCCTTCTCAGAAGACCGGAAGCTCTTGCGTCTACGCCAACCCTCTGTTCCCAGATCTGGAACCTATAGCTCTGTTGCAGGTAAAGCGGTAGCGAGCAGAGAGATCGCAACGCAGACCAGCGATTTCAATGGGGCAACAATTTCTGAAAAGACACTTGTTGCCCGTAGCTCTATTCCAAAGCCCTCAACATCGGCACGCACATCTGCGTCAACGTCTACAAAGTCCGTAAGTGCAAAGAACATCAGCGTTACATCACCATCAAAAGCATCAAGTTCAACACAAGAAAGAAGCAAGCCCGTAAGATATGATGCCTCACCGATCAAGTTCAAGAAGACTTATACAAGAAACGACTTCCCCAAGGAAAATGGTACGTCCGATCCCAGTACATCGAAGGGATGTAAGAGTCTCCGAACATCTCCTCGAAGATCTCGAAAATCCTCTTCTGGAGAATCTTCAGCGGTGGACTCAGACCGGCGTCTTTCATCTTCGCCGGTCCCCATTAGCAACCGGTTCGAGACACTCGAACCCAACTTTGCTATGGGAAAACGCACGTTCTCGGCATGGATTTAGACCAATCTGCCCACACTGGGAGACCCCCAGTGGAAAAGAGGCGCGAAAAAGCATCCGAAAAGAACGTCAGCCCAAGAGAGAAGAAAAGGGCTAAATTAGTTCGACAACCGCCTACTCCAAAGTAATGAAGAGTTACCTTGGAATTACCTATCCCATACACAATGTAATATGGCTGTCCTAAAATGGAACTTGCGTGGTATAAGAAGTCAACGTCCAGAACTTGAGCTTTTGCTCAAAGAAAACGAACCTCTGGTCGCATGTTTGCAAGAGACTAAGCTACGTCCTCATGACGCTTTCCATCTAAGGCAGTACACCCCAGTACGGTGTGATGTTACACCAGAAGAGGGTGTTCCAGCACATGGCGACGCTATGATACTTGTGAGAGATGACATATATATGCAACCTGTACCAATACAGTCTGATATCCAATCAGTTGCAATAAGGATCCTTCTGCCAGACATCCATTTCACCATTTGTAATCTATATTTGCCTCCGTCCCAAGACTTCTCGCACATTGATTTAGAAGATCTTGTTTCCCAGTTGCCAACACCGTTTCTGTTGGTGGGAGACTTCAATGCGCACCACCCTTTTTGGGGCTCCAGTCGCGCTTGTGCGAGGGGTACGCTCATTGCCGATTTCTTGGACAGTTACTACCTAGCTCTCCTCAACACCGGAGAGCCTACATTCATTTCTGACTCTCACAATAGTTTCTCGCACCTTGATCTTGCAGTTTGTTCACCTCAGTTGGCAGTCTCCTTACAATGGAATGTCATCTCTGATTTACACTCTAGTGACCACTTCCCATGTCTTATTAGTCTCTTGGCGCAACCTACATGTTCCCCACGTATGCCCAGATGGCGTTTGGACCATGCCAACTGGAACCTTTACACCCAGCTGGCTGTCTTTACGTACAATGAGCACCACTCAGTTAATGATTTGGCGCAGCATCTCACGGAGACAATTCTCTCTGCTGCTGAAAGGTCAATTCCGCGCTCGACTTCACACCCCCGTCGATTTCCCGTCCCCTAGTGGACGGAAGAATGTCGGAATGCCATACGTGCTCGAAGGCGTGCTCTTAGGCTTTTCCAACGTCACCCTACGTTGGATAACCTAATCGAATACAATAAAATGCGCGCCAGGTCCAGACAAGTCATTAAGGATAGTAAAAAGTCATCTTGGAGCAAATTTGTAGCTTCATTTAACCGACACACACCTTCCTCGGTTGTATGGGATAGATTAAGGCGTGTTGCAGCTAAAAGGACCCAAATACCAATAGCGGGACTAAAAACAGCCACAGGAGCTGTTGTTGAAGTGACCAATACGTTTGGCAGTGCTTTCGCTCAAGTGTTTAGCTCGGAAAACTACTCCCCTGAGTTCCTTCCATTTAAAACTCAGGTGGAAACTCAAGGCTTCTCGTTTCGTTCTAGAAACGTAGAAGATTACAATCGCCTTTTCACCATGGCGGAGCTGGAATATTCCCTGAAATCTTCGCGATTATCAGCACCAGGACCGGACGGTATTCATGTACAAATGTTACAGCAGCTTTCTCCTGAAGGTAAGGCATTCCTGCTCGAGGTCTATGGTCGTGTTTGGGTTGACAGTATACTCCCAGAAAATTGGCGGGAGGCCACCGTTAATCCCATCTTGAAGGCTGGAAAGGACCGCCATCTTCCCTCCAGCTACCGTACTATTTCCCTCACCAGGTGCGTCTGCAAGGTGATGGAACGCATGATCAATGGACGATTGGTATGGTGTTTAGAAAGTCGTAACCTACTGACTAACATCCAGTGTGGTTTTCGACGACGTTGTTCAACTGTTGACCATCTTGTGTCAATATCGACACAGATAATGGACGGCTTTATGAAGAACTGTCAAACCGTTGGCATATTTTTCGATCTTAGAAGGCTTATGATACGTGCTGGCGAGCAGGGATTCTACGTTCCCTGTATGCCTGGAACATGCGTGGACGCCTACCACTTTTCATTCAGGAGTTTATGAAGGACCGCTTTTTTCGAGTAAGGTTCGGCTCGGTTTTCTCTAATTCCTTTGTTCAGGAGGAGGGAGTACCTCAGGGTTCGATGCTAAGTGTCACTCTCTTTGCTATAGCAATTAACTGCATCTGGAAATGTGTGTTCACCTGGAGTTTCGTCATGCCTATTCGTAGACCACTTCGCTGTCTATTGCACTTCTCAACGCACGGCGTTCTTACAACGGCGCCTGCAGCAATGTATGGACAACCTTAGAGAATGTAGCGTGAAAAACGGCTTCCGTTTCTCAACTGAGAAGTCAATCTGCGTTAATTTCTGGCGCCGTAGGAGACGATTAACGCCTTCGCTCCGTTCCGGTCCAGATGTACTTCCCTTCGCGGAAGAGACGTGCTTCCTGGGTTTGATCTTGGACAGGAAGCTTAGTTGGTCTTCACATATTGCACAGCTAAGAGCGAGATGTGACCGTTCCCTAAATATTATGCGAGTACTGAATGGCAAATCGTGGGTAAAGGATCGGACAATTTTGTTGCGAATATATCGGGCATTGGTCCGATCCAAGCTAGACTATGGGTGTATTGTTTATTCCTCAGCACGACAAACTGTGCTGTAAAGATTAGACATGGCCCACAATAGGGGCATCCGCATTGCAACAGGAGCTTTCCCAACAAGCCCAGTGGTGATCCTTTACGCCGAGTCCGCAGAACCTCCTCTGCAATACCGGCGTGAGGTTCTCTTGGCGAATTATGGTTGTGCGGTTAGATGTATGCCTAAGCACCAACGTTCGCTTCTTTTTTCACCACCACGCTAAGAGAACGATATAGGAATAGCACCCTTAGTTCTAAGCCTGCGGGGTTCCGTTTCCAAGACCTTCTGGTGAAGCTTGGAGTGCAACTGCCTATGATGTTCGCCAAGGGCGAGAGGGTTTACCCCCCTTGGCTGTCTGGCACGCCCCATGTAGATCTTGGGATGACCGTACACCAGAAGTCCACGATACCTATTTCAAGTATCCGCACGTGTTTCTTAGAATTTTTGTCAGGCTACAATGACCGTCGATATATTTACACCGATGGGTCAAAGGGCTCCAACGGTGTTGGATGTGCTTATGTTTATGGAACCGAACCCTATACATTCGGTTTTCCAAATAGCACGTCCATTTTTACTGCAGAGCTTTATGCAATTTATCGAGCCGTTTTGTATGTTCGCCGTCGTAAAGTAGGTGACTACCTGATTTTGAGCGATTCCCTTAGTGCACTGCAGAGCCTTTGTCAGTTGTACAATCCCCAACCTATTGTACAACGTATCCAGGATGCCCTCCATTTCAACGCTTCTGACGTTGACGTGGTGTGTGCATGGATTCCTGGTCACGTAGGTTTGCCGGGGAATGAAATGGCAGATTTAGCAGCAAAGACGGCAACTACAGTACCCAGTATTACCATCTCACGTGTTACTTCGGAAGACTATAGGCTTGAAGTGCGGAGAGCGGTGCTGTCGTCCTGGCACGACGAGTGGTCAGCTCTCCGCGGTAATAAGCTTAGAGAAGTGAAAGAACTTCCGATAAACTGGGTAACTTCCAGTCGCACATCTCGTCGCGAGGAGGTTAGTTTGGCTCGATTAAGAATAGGGCACTGCATTTTTTCGCATGGTTACCTATTTAAAAGGGGCCCTGCGCCTCTATGTCCGCTGTGTGACAACCTTTTGTCAGTTCGCAACGTGCCGCTAGAGTGTTGCTCTCTAGCGCACCTTCGGGATTCTCTGCAGCTGCCTGCCAGACTTGCAGAGGTCCTAGCGGACGACAAAACAGCGGTTGCTAGAGTTTTTAATTTTTTAGCGGAGTGCAATATCAATTTGAAGACTTAAAATTTTTTAATTATCTGTTTCTGCTTTTGGACATATTTATCACCTTGTTTCATATCTGGCTATTGCCACTGCTTTTTATTTTTGTATATTTTTCTTGTTGCTAGTATTTTTATTTTTTGGGTGAAATGTATATCTGGCTATTGCCATGAATCTTTTAAGGGCGCTGATGACCTAAAAGTTGAGCGCCCTTAAACCAAATCAAATCAAAGGGGGTGCGTAAATTTAGGTGGCCAGCGCCATTTTCTCGTGGTTTTATTTTTCAGCACATATCCACCATCAAATTATTCCCCATAACACAGTTATCAAAATAAATTAATGACAATTTTTACACTTCGTCAGACATAACAATACATAAATATTATTGCTGACATGTTTAATAGGAACATAATTGTATGTAAAATTTCAATTTTTCCTCGTAAATTTTGTGAAAAATTACCATTTAGAATTTAAAACTTTATTTTCACGCAAACTAACGCTGCTATTCAAAACAACCTAGTACACTAGTAGAGTATGCCCCCAAACTACTTCTATAAGTAGCTTTTAAAAATAATTGCAGATGTGGAGCAATTTTTAAAATACGAGCAGAACTATGATAAAGCTGTTCATATTTTCCGAAGTTTTGTGCACGAAGGGATGAAATTTGTCAAAATTTTAACGAATTAAACCAAAACTGTTATTATTATTATTATTATTATTATTATTATTATTATTATTATTATTATTATTATTATTATTATTATTATTATTATTATTATTATTATTATTATTATTATTATTATTATTATTATTATTATTATTATTATTATTATTATTATTATTATTATTATTATTATTATTATTATTATTATTATTATTATTATCATCATCATCATCATCATTATTATTATTCTCATAATTATCATCATCATCATTATTATTATTATTATTATTATTATTATTATTATTATTATTATTATTATTATTATTATTATTATTATTATTATTATTATTATTAGTATTATTATCATCATCGTCATCATTCTCATGATTATCATCATCGTCATCATTCTCATGACTATCATCCTTAACATCATTATCATTATTATTAAAGTTTACCTCAGCACTGCTCTGAAATTTAGTTAATTTTCTTTCTATGAATTCCAAACTAGTATTAAATTTTAAGGCAAGTTCAGAAGAAACATTCCTTCCGAATTAATCTTCATACTTAAGCCATTTACTGCTCTATTAAATGGGTTTTCCTTTTTTCTTTTTTTTTTTTCTTTTTTCATTGATACACTTGCAAAATTACAAATTGTTCAATAGTTGAACAATAAGTAACAATGATAGCATATTACTTTTACATAAATTCGCTTATAATTTGGGTGCAAATCTGTACTGCAATTCCAACACTTGGTTTCTCTGTAGTCGGCTTGTTGTACTGCTGCTGTTGTCAAGTAGATTTATTGCGAGTGTGTTGGGATGACTGTAGAGACGGTTTTGGTAGGGCAGGCTGTATGCTGCGATTTCCTGTTTGCTTGTTGGGAGTTTAAAATCATTGTAGATGTACTTGTTACCGATGTACCAGGGGATGTTACCAATGGTTCGCAGAATTTTGGTTTGAAAACGTTCTCGAATTTCGATGTTTGAGCTGCTTGCTGTACCCCATAGTTGAATTCCATATGTCCAAATTGGTTTCAGTATAGTTTTGTAGATGATTAGTTTGCTTGTCACTGAGAGTTGTGATTTAGCTCCAAGAAGCCAGAGCATTTTGGAATATTTTAAATTTAGCTGTTTGCGTTTGGTGCATATGTGTTTTTTCCAGGTGAGTCGTCTGTCAATGTACCTCCCTAGATATTTCACGTCTTGTGCTTCTGGAATAATTTGATTGGTAAGAGTAACAGGTGGACATGAGCGTTTACGCAGTGTAAATGTTACGTGGTGACTTTTAGATTCATTAACTTTAACTCTCCACTTCTTAAGCCAAATTTCTAAGTCAGAAAGATGGTCTTGTGCAATATGGGAAGCAGTAGTAGGATCTTCATGAGCTGACAGAATGGCTGTATCATCTGCAAAAGTTGCTATAGTTGTGTTTTCTTTTGTTGGTAGGTCAGCAGTATACAATATGTATAGAATTGATCTTAGTACACTACCTTGTGGTATGCCTGACTTAATAGGATAAAGTTCTGTAAGGCTATCTTGGAATTTTACTTGAAAATATCTGTTTTCTATGTAAGACTTTAATAACACATAAAAATGATGTGGCAAAGATTTCTTCAGCTTAAACTTTAGTCCAGTATGCCAAACTTTATCAAATGCCTGACTAACATCAAGAAATACTCCTGAGCAGTACTGTCGTCGTTCAAATGCGTGGTTAATCACTTCAGTTATTCGATGTATTTGTTCAATTGTGGAGTGTTGGGGTTGGAAGCCAAACTGGAAGCTGGGAATCAGTGAAGACAAGTGAGGTTTCAGTTTAATGAGAAGTAACTTCTCAAATAATTTAGAAAGCACTGGGAGCAAACTAATTGGTCGGTAAGATTTTACTTCATGTGGAGGTTTTCCTGGCTTTAGAATTACTATGATCTGTACTATTTTCCAAGCTCCAGGGAAGTAACCAGTCCTTAATATAGCATTAAGCATACAATTTATGAGTATGAAATGCTTTAAATGGTAGCTCCTGAAGCATTCGTCCAATGATGAGATCATATCCTGGGGTCTTTTTTGCATTTAACTGGCTTATAACTGTTCTTGTCTCTCTATATAATATAGGCGGAATTGGAAGTGCCATTTGAAATGGAGTATAGAGATATTCCTTAATCTCATCTTCGTCTTTTTTCTGGATGCACGAATGAAGGGGTTGAAATACTGAAGAAACTGTTCGGCAAATAGGGCCGCCTTTTCTTGACTACTTCTTGCCCAAGTGCCATCATTTTTTTTTTTTTTTTTTGTAGTGGGGGTATCGGCTCCGTTGGTTGTTTCAACTTTTTTGTGGCCTTCCAGAGCGAATAATCTGTAGCTTCTGTAGGAGTTAAATTTCTCAAGTATTCCTGGACATTCTGATTTTTAAAATCCTGTATCAGTCGTTTTAGCTCTTGTGAAGATCTGTTAAATAAATTTTTGATCTCTAGGATACCTTCTATTTTGCCAGGTTCTTCTTAGTTGTCGACGTTCTTTTATTTTTTCGCGAAAAATCTGTGGATATTTATTAACAGCTAAGGAATTGTTATGGGTCAATTCTGGAGTAGCCTTCAACACAGCAGAATGAATTAGCGTGGTAAAGTTGGCTACGTGTTCTTCTATTTCTTCAGATGTTTTAAGGCTAACGTTTAGGTTTATGTTATCCTCTATTTTTTGTTTAAGGTGATCCCAGTCAGTGTATCGGTTACTCAGAGTGAATGGTTGTTGTTTCAAAGCTACAGTGGTGCTCAACATCATTACTATAAGAGAGTGGTCGGAAGAAAGGTCGAAGTATGACTCTATTGTCACATAATCTGGTGAAATTTCCTTTGTTATAAAGAAGTCTAAAGAATCCGGTATTTTGTTTCTATCCGACGGCCAGTATGTTGGTTTTCCAGTTGATAAGGTCCGTAAATTATTGTTTGCTATTGCAGAATAGAGCTGTCGGCCTCTGGTGGAGGTTAAACGAGATGCCCAAAATGTATTCTTTGCATTCCTGTCACCGCCTGCTATGAATTTATTGCCTAGAGTCTCAAAAAACGCTTCAAATGTCACTTTGTTTATGGAATGTCGAGGAGGACAATAGATGGACGATATAGTTAAGGGACCTTTCGGTGTGGTTACATTTATGGGTTTACTCTGGCATTATTGGATTAGAGTTTAAACTTTGCTCCAATTTGACTTTCGAGGCTTTCAAGATTCTGAAGTGTACAACATCGCAAGTCATTTCGAGCAATGATAATGCATTTAGTGCATTGATAAGCCTTTAGCGCACGAAACATTCACACATATTAAGAAAAATACCAAAACTTAACAAAAAGGTTCATTCACCAAAGCTACTTTTGATCAACACAACAAAAATGCTCATCAATTTTCTTTATGAATATATAGACTTACATCTTCAGGAAGGTTGTTTCTTCATTTATTTATGCCAACAAACTTACTGCTGGTGTTTTTAAGCACACAAGCCGTGTGTGAGCAAAGTTTGAGAGGTAGAACTGGAACATTGAATTTTTAAGTTGCAGTTCTACCTCTCAAAGGTTGTTTATTTATTTATACTAAGAAAATCGGATGCAATATGGCTTTAGCCCTGGCTCGTTTATGTCATATCATATTCATATTTAAAATCATACACGTTTAACTAACTACTTGTGTCCTCTCTTTTCACTGTCCAGCTCCGTTTACTTGTTCTAAAAACTGACTTAATTTCTTTACCTCCTTACTGAACAAACCACTTATCCTAACTTTAAACCATTTTTCAGTTTCCAGTATTTTTCTCCATATGACTGTTCCTTTGGATTCCAATTTAGTATATTCAATACCCTGCATATTGCTACACAAGTGACATTAGTCCCAACGGGTGCCATTTCTGAAGCCTTATGATTTTCAGGAATCAGTTCCTAGCCATACAATACCCTCTCGTTCCTCTTCAGGGTATTTATTAGGAATAAATAAGTTCTCTGTTAATAAGTTCTCTATACAGATATAGAATTCACACTTTGTATTTTTCAACCTTGTGACGATTTTGTTGTCAATATTTCAGCACTTGCGAAGACTAGAACTGAACCACTTCAGAGAAAAGGCTCCTCTATGAGCCTTCATGATGACTACAGCGCGCCTTCCTCTTCCCAGGAACAAGGAAATGAAAAACAACAACAAAAAGGGATTCTGGACAATCTTCCCACTACGGAAGGGGACCAATTCATTAAAAGCTGATAATACTTTTCAATATTTTTACCACAAAACTAGAGTCACACTGATGTCTCTTTTCCCATGGAATTACCAGGGCAACCCGAGCAAATCATCCTCAGAAGACAAATGCAACGACATTGTCACTTCAAGCTTAGAGAATAAGGCCCAGAAAATTAAGAGTGAGAAGGTTTCCAAATCTAGTGTTAGTAAAAAACAAACATAGGCATCAAAAATTAAAAAAGCTAAAATTAATAAAAACAGTATTGGTGAAAACCTTGAAAACAACAATTGCAATCCCCTTAACTCAGTAAGCTTGGGAGTTGCTGACTCGCAATGAGTGCCACAATGCATTGATTTGGAAAAATTCTCTGTAAATCAATAACTTTTGTTGTGTTTTAATAATCCTAACCTATGTCAGAATGTATAATTCAAAATTTGCTATATATTATTTGGACCAAATTTCAGTTTTATAGCCTTGCTCCTGATGAAAATAAATTAATAAATGTGAATGGTGTGTGTATATTTTAACGTCAATGCAGCCTGAAAATCAAATATAAAAGGAAAATAATCCATTCTAAATATACAGTTGAAGATAATCAAATAAAGCTGTGGGATGTGCATAAAGAAAGTAAACAGGATATCTCAATCTGATTATCCGCCAGGGATCTAGTACGGTAAGTACGGAATTAGCGTTCCCGGGGTCCAGAGCCACACCTATTGGGCTGCTCTAAGAGGTGGGAGAGTGCATGCCAAACGCCCATTACTATGGTTTAAAGCGTATCTGAAGGCTACCTGATACCTCGGTGAACATAATTTGAGGAATTCGCTGCACGTGGCTGTGGTGAGCAGTTGCAGGGTGTGACTGAATATCTGGTACTTTTCAGCAACTGAGTAAAATGTAGGACTGTCTTCGTGTCGACTGACAAAATACCCAGGAAGGGGCCTTTGCTTTCTTGAAGGCGATTGGGTCATTCTGTCTATACATTAGAAGGAGAGGCCCTCTCGTGAGCAAGGTCGATGTCAGCACTATAATCTATGTCAATGCGGTACCCACGATATGAGGAGACGATCGGAAACTTTCGCAACGGAGGGAATTGCATCACCATAGCACAACATAAGGAATCAAACAAATCAGTTTAAAATGTGCAAAAGAAGTAACTAATTTGTGTGGTTCTCCTTAATTAGTCTTCTCTATAACAGAGGCAAGTAGAATATTTGAATCGGTGAGATCAGTTGCAATTAAAAAGGGTCTGGATAAAACAGTCAAGACAAGTACTAGAAGGGCACAACTATGGTGGAAGCACATTCAGCATCCCAGGCAGCGAAAATACTGAGAACAGATGACAGACGTACGTGAGTCTTAACCCTTTCATGCCTGAATTATTTTGCTACATATGCCGCTCTTCCTCTAATTCGAAACCGGTTTAGATTAGGCGGTCTGGGAGACCTTCAGCCTGCTGGCTTGGATAGCCATGATCGTTAAGGCAACACGTAGTGCACTGGCACTCAAAGCCTGAGGTCGTGAGTTCGAGTCTCGGCAACCGCAGTCAAATGTGCCTGTGGTAAAGGACGGGGAGGGCCCACGTAAAATAATCGGTGTGATGGCACGCGTGGATGATGACGGGGTATGATTGGACTGCGGTTGCAAGGATTTTGCTTCTTTTATTTACAAAAAAAAAAAAAAAAAAAAAAAAAAAAAACAACACACTACAATATAAATTGCAAAAAAAATAATTTTTTACAATTCAAACCGTCTCAGATATGTATTTTTAATTGGTGACAGGCAGTATAACAAGAATATAGCAGAAAAAAAAGTTAAAACTAGTACAAATAGGAAAAAGGCCTATGTATCTTAAAAGACACACCAGGCATGAAAGGGTTAAATCCCAGATGCCCTTGAACTAATCCCGTGGTGTGGCAAACTCCCGTGAATTGGACAGTATGTCCAAAAAGGAGACAGTATATCGGTGAATTGCGCTCTTCCGGAGAATGTCGCCTTTACCTGGCGGAGGGGCTCACTACTCGATGATCGAGACGGTCTACCAAGTGAGTCATTTTTGACTACTGGTAGGCAACAGGTGAGGGGAAGTAAAGAACATTCCAGAACGGGTATATGAGGCTCGGTAGTCTTTGTCGACGACTCATCTAGGAGAAGGGGACTGTGAAATCACACTCTCTTAGGGTGTCCTACTACGGTAGGAACGGGTCTGGCGTACCCGGGGCCCAAAGCGATACTCTCGATTGGGTTCCTCTAAGGGGTGAGAGGATATCTGATGGATAACCTACGCGCGGGTTGAAGATGGATGGGGAGACGCAAGGGGTGACTGGGTAACCGCGTAATTCCCAGTACCTGGTTATCATGTAGGATCTGTGTTCGTATCCGCTAATACAGATCAGTCCCAGGAAGGGGCAATTGCACGAACTGATGCACTCTTGAAGGCCATTGGGTCTCTCTGTCTATCCACTGAAAGGTGAGACCCTAGGGTGAGGAAGGTCCATGCCAGGACTCTCACCTAAGCCGGGGTGGCGCCCAGGAAGTGAGCAAGCCATCGGAGACACTTGCAGCCGTGGAGAATTAACTCGCCATGGTGAATACAATAACACCAAACAACAGCAAAAACAGCAAACAAAGTGGAAAAGAAGAAGTCGAGTCTTGTGGTTCTCGATACATAGTGATACGTAGAACTGAGGAACGAAAGAATTTTATTTCGGTGAGCACATTTGCAATTCAAAAAGGGTTTGGATAATATTGCTGGATCAGTACAGTCATGCACTAGATCTCGTAATGACATGCTCTTGGTTAAAGCACATTGAGCCACCCAGACTGCTAAGATACTGAAAGCAAATCTGCTATCAAGTTATCCGGTACGTGTTGAGATGCACAGAACCTTGAACTCCTCGCGCGGCGTGATAAACACCTGTGCATTGGAGGGATTATCCAATGAGATTCAAGAAAATCTGTTAGAACAAGGCGCCATTCACGTTTATCGGGTTCAACATAAAGAAGGTGGTGAGTTAAAGGCAACAAATACCCTGTTCCTGACCTTTGATCGGGTAGATCTCCCGCAAAGGATTAAGGCAGGGCATGAATCCATCGAAGTTAGGCCGTTCATCCCGAACCCCCTCAGATGTTTCAAGTGACAGCGCTTTGGATATACACGAGAGTTTTGCAGGGGACTAGCCCTAACTTTGGAGACGAATTCCACAATCGTGCATGTACTGCTCCTCCGTCATGCGTGGAGTGGAGTGGAGTGTGGAGTTTAAGGGCCCGTCGACAGCTGGGTCATTTGGGCCCTCATGCGGAATGCGGAGGTGAACATCCATCTAGTTCCCGAGATTGCCCCCGTTTTGTAGAGGAAAGAGCGATCCAAGAGATACGATTTAGAGAGATGGTGCCCTTCTCAGAAGCCCGGAAGCTCTTTCCAATGTGCCAACCCTCTGCTCCAAGGTCCGGTACCTATAGCTCAGTTGTAGCTCGTAGCTCTATTCCAAAACCCCCAAGAACAGTGCGCACATCTGTATTAACGTGTACAAAGTCTGTTGGTGAAAAAATGCAACTGTTAGATAAGCAACGAAAACGTCAAACATAACACAAAAGACTAGCAAGCCTGTAATGTGTAATGTCTCACCGACAAAGTTTAAAAAGAGCTACAGGAAGAATGACTTCCTCAAGGAAGTTAAGTCTGATCCCAGTAGATCGAAGGGGTATAAGAGTCCACCAACATCTCTTCGAAGATTTTCCTCCGGGGAATCTTACGGGCTGGACTTGGACCGGCGTCTTTCGTCTTTGCCGGTCCCCGTTAGCAACCGGTTCGAAATAGCCGAACCCAAGTTTGCAACGGTAATACGGATGTACACGGCAGAGGAAATGGAGCTAGACGAATCTGCCCTCACTGGGAGAACCGCAGTGGAAAAGAGGCGTGAAAAGGCCTCGGATAAAAATGTCAGCCCAAGAGAGAAGAAACGGGCTAAACTAATTTGACAACCAACTACATCAAAGTAATGGAGAGTCGCCTTGCAATACCTGTTCCATACACATACTAATATGGCTATCCTATATTGGAACATACGTGGTATTAGAACACAACGACCAGAACTAGAGCTTTTACTCAATGAGAACGAACCTTTGGTCACATGTTTGCAAGAGACTAAGCTGGGTCGCTTTCCATCTGAAACGATACACCCCAGCACGGTGTGATGTTACACCAGAAGAGGGTGCCGCGGCACATGGCGGCGTTACTATACTTGTCAAAGATGACATATATATGGAATCTGCACCCTTACGCTCTGATATTCAATCAGTCACCGTAACGATTCTAGTGCTAAACATCCAATTCTTTTAAATTAAATTAATTACAACAACACTGTTTTCAAACTTCTATGAAAGGAAGATATCCAATTCTGTATTTCCCACTTGTATTTGCCTCCGTCCCATGACTTCTTGCACATTGATTTAGTATACCTTGTTTCCTAGTTACCAACACCTCAATGTGCACCGCACACTTTGGGACCCAAGTCGCTCTTATGCTCGTTGATTTCCTTGGCAGTTGCAACCTAGATCTACTCAGCGCTGGAGAGCCTACATTCATATCTGACTCTTTCAATAGTTCTTCGCATCTTGATCATGCACTTTGTTCACCTGAGTTCACAGTCTCCTTACAATGGAATGCCATCTCTGATTTATACTCTAGTGACCAATTCCCATGTCTTATTAGTCCCTTAACGTAAGATGCATGTTCCGCACGTATGACCAGATGGCGTTTGAACATACCCAATGGAACCTTTACACCCAGTTGTCTGTGTTTACCTACAACTCAGTGAATGATTTGACATAGCATCCCACGGAGACGATTCTCTCTGCTGCTGAACAATCTATTCCGTGTTCGGAGTAGATTGTTCGCGTTTTGCTTCAGAATCGTAGAAGATTACAATCGCCTCTTCACCATGGCAGAGCTAGAGTATTCTCTTAAATCTTCACCGATATCAGCACCAGGACCAGACATCATTCATGTACAAATGTTACAACTTCGCTCTCCTGAAGGTAAGGCATTCCTGCTCGAGGTCTTTAATCTTGTTAGGGCTGACAGTATACTCATAGAAAATTGGCGGGAGGCCACCGTTTTTCCCATCTTGGAGGCTAGAAAGGACCGTCATCTTCCCTTCTGCTATCGTCCTACTTCCCTCACCATTTGCGTTTGCAAAATGATGGAACGCATGATCAATGGACGATTGGTATGGTGGTTAGAAGGTCGTAACCTACTGGTTACCATCTCGTGTGGTTTTCGACGACGCCATTCAACTGTAGACCATGTTGTGTAACTATCGACACAGATAATGGATTGACTTATGAAGAACTGTCAAACCGTTGGCATATTTCTTTTTGTCTTGAGTAGGCTTATGACACGTGCTAGGGAGCAGGGATTCTGCGTTCCCTGCATACCTGGAACATACGTGGACGTCCACCGCTGTTCATTCAGGAGTTTATGAAAGACCGCTCTCTCCGAGTAGGGCGGATCGACTTTTTCTAATTATGTTGTTCAGGAGGAGGGAGTACCTCAGGGTTCGGTATTAAGTGTCACCTTCTTTGTTATAGCAATTAACGCTATCTATAGAGCGTTTCACTCTTAGAAGACAGTATGGAGTTAAATGGGACATCTCTGTCTCTATCTAGCGCATACAAGTTGCCATTAGCCGCGTCCTTTTCTACCCTCGCTCTGTTGCCAGATTCCTAATAGCATGGTATAAATATTCATTTGTTATAAATTTCAGGTTTGAACACATTATCCTATGCAGAATTTTTTTCTCTATCAGGTTATATCCTTTTCAGAGTCATTATACATTTCTATAGGCCCAAATTTCTTCAGAAAACGTTTGTTTCAATAGAAGTCCGATATTTGCTGTTTCTACACTCATCACGCACTAACTAACAAACTAACTGCTAGAATGCATCTATATTTTTTTCTTAGGTAGAGTAAACTAGTGCTACTACCTGCCTACTTTGAATTCTCTATGTTTACCCCGTTAAGTGTTATAATTTTTTAAATTAAATGTTTTCGGAAAATTTTATATATGTGCAGTGCAAAAGTTACGCAGTGTGAAACTTTTTTGTTATTGAGTTTACATCAGGGAACCAGCGAGAACAAATGTAGAGGAAGGTTGGAGAAAGTTTTTAAAATAAACCAAAAGGCAGTAACCTCTTTCTTTTATCCAGTAGGGCAAACAAAAGGTATTCATCTATTCAGCGTCAGGCCTGACACAAAAGATAGTATAAGGAGTAGCACTAACATTAGTTCGAAAGAAGCTGTGTGTGTAACTGAGAGCTGTTATTGCGTTATTTGTTTAGTATTTTTGTAAATATTTGTAGTTATGGAGGGTGAAGCTAGGAAGGGACGATATGTTGGTAAATAAAGAAGTAAGGAACGCCAAATAATTATGAATGTGTTAGATTATTTTTGAAGTAAAATGCGTTTAAGGCAGTAAAAGAAACAGCTAAGGCTATCGAGTGTTCAGAAGCAGTAGTGTATAGGATTAAAAAGGAAGTAATGAAAGGACTTCTAAGAACGCCATCGAAAAAGAAAGCAAAAAGGGCGGGACTACACAAAACGCTAGGTTAACGCAATATGATTGAATAGTGCAAGGTGGAGTGCGGCGAATTGTTCATTCTTTACAGTTTGCAAATATTCCACCCACGCTGAATATAATTTTGTCACAGTTCAACAGTGATGAGACCCTACCAAATTTCTCAACGGCCACTCTGATTTGGGGTCCGAATATGAAAGAAAGGGTAACAAGTGCATATTAATAGAAAGAGACGATATCGATATCATCAGGTGGCGACATAAATATCTAAAAGACGTAAAAGGTTTAGGGACCAGGGAAAATCAATTGTTTATACAGACGAGTCATTTGTAAATTTAGGTCATACACTAACAAAGGCGTGGAGGGATACCAAAGTTAAAAGTGCCCGTCTCGTAAAGCAGCAATTGAAGGACTAAGTACAGGACTCATGCCACCTCGAGAAAGATTCGCAACTAGTACATATTGCAACACTGCGCTCCATTTAACGTGTACTGTCTTTTAAGGGTGAGACGCGCTTTAGAAATGTGTTCCGGCTGGAGATTCGTCATGCCTATTCGTAGACAACTTCGCTGTCTATTGCACTTCTCAACGCACGCGTTCTTACAATGGCACCTGCAGCAATGTTTGGACAACCTCAGAGAACGGAGCTCACAGAGCGGCTTCCATTTCTCATCTGAGAAGTCAATCTGCATTAATGTCTGGTACCCTAACAGACGATTACCAACTTCACTTCGTTGCGGTCCAGATTTACTTCCCATCGCAGATGAGACGCACTTCCTGAGATTGATCTTGGACAGTAAGCGTAGTTGGTCGCGATTTATTCCACAGCTAATAGCACGATGTGACCGTTCCCTAAACATCATGCCAATACTAAATGGGAAATCGTGGGGAGCGGACCGGACAATTTTATTGCGAATGTATCGCGCACCAATCCGATCCAAACTAGATTATGGATGTTTTGTTTATTCGTCAGCACGACCATCTATGCTAAGAAGATTAGACGCTGTCCACAATAGGGGCATCAGCATGGCAATAGGAGCTTTTCCAGCAAGCCCAGTGGTGAGCCTTTACGCCGGTTCCGCAGAACCTCCTCTGGAATATCGGCGTGAGATTCTCTTGGCAAATTATGGTTGTGCGCTTAGATGTATGCCCTAGCACCCAACGCTCGCTTCGTTTTTCACCACCAAGCTAAGAGAACGGCATAGGAATAAGCACCCTTAATTCTAAGCCCGAGGGGTTTCGTTTTCAGTAGCTTCAAACGAAGCTTAAAATTCAACTGCCTAGGATGTTCGCCAAGGCTGAGAAGCGCTACCTCCTTGGCTATCTGGCACGCCCCGTGCAGATCCTGTGATGATCGTGCACCGGATTTCCACGATGTCTATTTTAAGCATCCGTACGAGTGTTTTAGAATGTCTGTCAGGCTACACTGACCGTCTATGTATTTATACTGGTGGGTCAAAGAGCACCACCAGTGTTGGAAGTGCTCATATTGATGAAACCGAGCCACATATTTTCGGTTTTCCAAATAGCACTTCCATTTTTACTGTAGAGCTCTATGCAATTTACCGAGCCATTTTGTATGTGCGCCGTCGTAAATTAGGTGACTGCCTCATTTTGAGCGGTTCCTTTAGTGCACTTCAGAGCCTTCGTGAGCTGTACAACCCCCACTCAATTGTACAACGTATCCAGGATGCCCTCCATGTTTTACACGCTTCTGGCTTTGACGTGGTGTGTGCCTGGATGCCTGGCTACGTAGGTTTGCCGGGGAATGAAATGGCAGAGTTGGCAGCAAAGATGGCACCTACAGAACCCAGTATCACTATCTCACGTGTTACTTAGGAAGACTTTAGGCTTGAAGTGCGGAGAGCGGTATTGTCGTCCTGGCACGAAGAGTGGTCGGCTCAGTTGCGAATAGAATACTGCAGTTTTTCGCATGGTTACCTATTTAAAACGGACCCTGCCCCTCTATGTCCGCTGTGTGACAACCTTTTGTCAGTCCGTCACGTGCTGCTGGAGTATTGCTTTCTGGCTCGCCTTCGAGATCCTCTGCAGCTGCCTTTGAGACTTGCAGAGGTCTGGGCGGATGACAAAGTAGCGATTGATAGAGCTTCTAAGATTTTTAGCGGAGTGTAGTATCAATTTGAGGATTTAAAATTTTAGAAAGCTCTTCTTATGCTTTTGGACATATCACCTTGTTTCATATTACCACTACCTTTTACGTTTATGTGTATATTTTGTTTATTGCTAGTAATTATATTTTTGATTTAAATTTATATCTGGGTATTGCCATAAGGGTGGTGATGATCCCGAAGTTGACGCAAACAAAGAGGTGAAACTGTGCCCGCTGTTGCTTACCTTTGATCTGGGAGATGCTCCTTCAAGAATTATGGTGGGGTACGGAACCATGGAAGTGAGACCATTCACTCCGAACACACCCACGTGTTATAAATGTTGGCGTTTTGGACACACTAGTGACTTTGGTAACGGTGAATCTGCATGCATTAGGTTTGGTGACGTCCTACATGCACATGAGCTCCTAGTTGCGCTAACTGCAGCGCAAATGTTCATCAAATTCCCTAGACTGTCCACATGTTACAGAGGAAAGAGCTATCGAATAGATTTGGGTTAGTGACAAGGTGACCAACTCGGAAACCCGTAAACTTCTGCATATAGGCCAATACTCTGTCTCACCTTCCAGTATATGAACCTCAGTTGCAGCTAAACTTGTACCGACTCAGTAAACTGCAAATCAGATTAGCAGTAATAAATGTAAGACAATTGCGGAGAAGTTTCCTGTGGTTACACGTATCCAAAGCCTTGGATAGCACCTCATACGTCTGCACTGAGATTTGTCGAGCCCAATACTATAAAGAACGCACCAGTAAAAACAGTAAAACCGTATACTTCAAGAAAAAGATCCGGGAGGCCATAAAAGATGCGTCGCCGATAAAGTTCAGGACCAGCAATGATAGAACCGACTTCCTGAAGGTAAGAAGAGTCTGCTCCTAACATAAATCATGAAGAGCAAAGCGAAGTCCACGAATCTCTCCTCAAAGATTCTCCTCCTCTGACGAATCTTCTGGGAAGGACTGGGATGGACAATACTCATCTCTGCTGACCTCCATTTCCAATTGATCTGAAGTTCTCGAACAGAATTTTAGTAATGGAAATAGGTCTTCTTCCGTGGAGGAAATAGTGCAGAGGTATTCTGCCCACAGTACGGAAAAAGGGACAATATAAAGCTGTGGTAAAATGTGTTAGCCCGACACCAAAGGAAAACTAATTCAATCATCGCTCTCCTCTGTTTTGTGGAGACTTGTGGTTGAGAGCTTACCCGATCATAATAAACATTGTTATCCGACAATGGAACAAACATGGGATTAGATCTAATTGGCCAGAGCTTGGACTTCTCCATTAGAATGAGCCTTTAGTCGTATGTTTTCAAGACATTAAGTGCTGTCTTCAAGATTATTTTCCCATTAGGCTCTACTCCCGATGTGGTGTGATGTTACTCCGAAAGAGGGTTTTCCTGCGAACTGGGTAGTAATTCCTGAAGTTCCCGGGCACGTTTGCAAGTCACAATCTGGTTAATGCACGCCGGACCTCTGCGGGACTGACCGGCATTTTCAGAGATTTCGGAAGCTGTGCTACAGAAACACAATCTGGGAACAAATGACAGACCAACAGACCTTCACTACACACTGGACCAAAAGGAGCAAGGTGCCTCTTAAAAACGTAATTTTGCATAAAATTGCAGCGCCCAATATACAAAATCGCCTCCCCGCAACGAGTTACATGAGAGCAAGTTACCCAGTTCTTCCAAAACGTGCTTGACTACTATAAACCTGTTTCCGTGCAGGACTAAGCATTTTTTGCGCCAGCACGACTGCAACAAGCGTAAAGTCTTCATCGTTACAAGGGATCCTACAGCACTGGGTTCAGTGGTTGCCGCCTCTGCTGACACATTCGCCAGTTCATTATCCGGTAAGGCAATGTAACCAGGAATCCTGGAGTACACCACATTAATACCATAGGCGTGGCAAACATAGAGGGCATCCTCGGTGCGCTGTACAATGGGACGGTAGTTGTACAGTTCATGAAGGCTCTGAGGTGCACTAAGTGAATTGCTCAAAATGAGACAGTCACTCAACTGTCAAAGGCAAAATGTCTATATCTAGACACTATATCTAGTCTATATCTAGCACACTCTGCAATGTAAATGAAAGTGCTACTATGAAACGCGAATGTATGCTGTTCGGTTCCATACATATAGGAACACCTAACACCATTGGTACTCTAGATCCATTGGTTTAGATCAAAATTCGGCCACTGTAATCAGGCAAAATTCCTTAAAATAACTGCAGATACGAGACGATTGAATGTGTACTTCGAATATACTATCACCCCTAGATTTATGTGTCATGTCGCAGTTAACCAAGCTTTCTAAGAAGCTTCCGGAATCAAAAATCTGCTAACCTTGGAATTAGTTATCTGTTTCTCGTATAACATTTGTCTAGCATGGTGTTGAAAAAGAAAGGGAACGTTTTCCTAAGGCATACATTTCAGCTGATAGATGTAATTTCCCAACAGTGCATCATACAGATATTGCAAAGGGGGCTCTGCCAATAATTTAGTGCTGACACCGGGCTACTTGAAAGAGCTTCGATAGCCATAAGAATTCCGCGATTATTGATTGGGGCAAATCTTCCGTAATCTAACACCCATAACCTTACTTGGATCGGATCATTGTGCGATAAACTCGCAGCATAGCTGTCATGTTCGTTCTCTAAGACTTTACCGTAAAATACTCAAAGAATGGTTACATCACGCTTTCAGCTGTGCTATATGTAATGACCAGCTTGGTTTCTTGTGGAAGGAAAACTCCTCTCACCTTCTAATGGAAATAAGTGTACCCGATTGACTTCTCAGCTAAGAAACGAAATCGTTTTATAATTGCATTCTTAGATATTGTCTAAAAGTGCAGTAGATGACGTTTAAAAAGCGGCATTCGCTGAGAAGTGCACATGTGGACAAAAAAATAAGTTATATTATCTGGAACGCATATGTACATATATGCGTGCCAACATACAGAAAGACATACATATACACACGACAGATACACAGAGAGATAGTCAGACATACGTAGTTGTTGAAAACTGCATACTTGTGGAGTTGTCCTCTGCCCTTAAAGTAGCCTGGCGTTCCAGACATGACTATTTTTTCTTCAATTGCTATGGCAATCAGTGTAACACGTATTATCCATCCCTGAGAGATGCAGTTTTCCTAAAAAAGAAGTTGGAATAAAACGCAGCCGATCTCACTCGGAAAACGTGGTCCTTCATAAATTCCTGAACGAACGGTGGTAAGAGTCCACACATATTCCAGATGCATAGTGACCGTACTACACCTGCTCGACAACACATATAGTATGCATTTATGAAGTTGAACAGTTGTACTACGGGTTGACAGTCCTTCGTGAATCCGTTCATGATCTTTCGTGTCAACATCGACAAGAGATGGTTCACAGAGGTACGGCGTCGTCAACAACAGCACTGGGTGCTAGTGGTTTGTCAGTTTCTAGCTAAACTACTAGCCGTCCATTGATCATGCGTTCTGTCAACGTGGAAACGCAACTTGCGATGAAAATAGGATGCTAGCTGGAGTGAAAAGGATGGTCCTTCCAGCTTTCTAAATAGATATGATGGTACCCTTCTGCCACATTTCTAGGAAAGTGACGTCAACTCAAGCACGATTATAAATCTCATGCAGTTAACCTTTCAACTGCAAGAGAGAACTGCAGCAACGATGTGTATGGATACTGCCTGATGCTGGTACTGATAGTCGCGAAGGCCGAAGAGCATGCTCTAATTTCACTATGGTTAAAAGGTGAAATATTCCAGTTGTGTTTCTGTCCCACTCCTGTTGTCACTGGGAGACATGGTAACTTTTTATTTCCGGTTTATCTCCCACTTGGAAACCAATTGGCTGTGCTACTCTCATAGCGTTGTCTTTTCTCAAGAAGTAGCACACCTCTCTGAGGCGTACTTCTAGGTCCAGTAGCAAAATTCCTAATGTTACGAGTAGGAGATCAGTCGGGATGGTAAAAAATGCACCTCTTGATTGTAAGAATTTTCCCTGGGCTTTTCTCAACACTCGTTTTGCAGATTTGAGACACATTCTGTGTGCCCTGGCGTTTCCGCCGTCCGTCACTGTATAGAGCATCACAATATTTTTTAATAACTTCACGATTAATATGGTATTGTGCCATTGTTTTACCGAGTTTGAAGATTTCGTTCATGTTGTGAGATTTCTGTGTTATGTCTGCGACATGTGCTCAGAATGTGTGACCTTCGTCCAGGGTAGATAATCTAGTCTGAGGCGTCGTTTTAGGTGTTGCACCTGGGCGACGGAGTTTCGCTCGGTGTTCTCTATGTTTTCTTTCCCTCTGTTTTCTTAAATCGTGTGTTTTTTTTAAGAAGATACTTATTTCGATAAACTTGAAAAGCAAAACGCTAACTAAATATAAATTTTCTTCGTAATAATTTTTAGAACCCTTTCCGAGATACAAAGGTTATGGAGATACATATAAATATTTCATCAGCATCATCATTTCACATTTTTCCCATTCCGGAGTTTACATTTTTACTTTCTCTACTGGTAAGTAGAGGAAGTATTCTATTCCACCGAAAAATTCGACGTTGAGAATTCACCGGAATATGCTTTCACACCCTGTGAATCCCAAAAAAGGATTTCTAGAAAAAGGTGCGTGTGTGTGTGTGTGTGTGTGTGTGTGTGTGTGTGTGTGTGTGTGTGTTTGTGTGTGTGTATTTGTCTGCCTGCCTGTCTCTCTTTCTGTCTGCCTGCCTGTCTGTATATCTGTCCGTCTGTCTGTCTGTCTGTTTATCTGCCTGCCTGTCTGTCTGTCCGTCTGTCTGTCTGTCTGTCTGTCTGTCTGTCTGTCTGTCTGTCAGACTCTGGACAGCATAACTCAAAAACGAAAAGTCGGTTAAAAACCAAAGTTGGTATTTAACTTTAATATTTTTCAAGGATGCTACACGAAGATTTTGAGGAAGATACTCCCACCCTAAAACACTTTATATGAAAGATTTTTGGGAAATGTTCATTTTGAGGAAAACGACTCTAACGATATGGATTAAAATGTCATGTTGAAAATATTTGTTTGACAAATGCAATATATATATTCTGAATTTTCTGGCTATAGCCTATGTAGTCCTGTTTACTTTGAATGACTTTTGAAGAACTCGTAAACCGTAAGAGACAGACAAAAGCATACTCTACAAAACATGTAAATCTGGCCAAAATTAACAATGTACGTCTGAATAACCTTTTTAGAGGAACCTTTTCGGAGATATTCCTTGTTATTTCTGACAGTTTGGAAAAACTGAAAACTTTGGTGCAATGGAACTCCGTTGTTCATTTTTATATGTTAAGCGTGAAATAACAGAACGGGATCTCAAAGCTTTAAAAGATTTGACTATCGCTCACAGCCTACTGTATTCTAATATTTCCCTTGCTCCCACAACGCAATAAGCAAAAGGATAATTTGTACAACTCTTTATCTCAACTAACACGAAGAAGATATAGGAATAAGAGTTAGTAAGAATGATTGGAACAAGAGTAGAGAAAGTCATGTCAGTGTAACACATCAGATTTTTCAATTCGGCTTACATATTTTTTCCCATCAATCATAAATTATTATTTATTATTTATTATTATTACACTGGTCTACAAAAATTAACTTTTTCTCTTTCACAAGAATTAAAATAACGGATTCTAAAAGTATTTTTCGTGCTGAATTCAAATATAATTACAGTTTGTCCGCATCGGGCAGGAGTTTTGTGTGATATTCATTTGAATTTTTATAATATTCTAAAAAATCCATAACTAGCTATCTAACTCAAAATTATAACTACTGGTTCTGATTTACCTAGAAAGTGGTAGATAGTGATTTTCGGGTATATTTTGCATCTGGAACGTCTCTCATTTTAGTCCAACAGTAGTCAGCCAGCATATTGGAGCTCCACTTGCCTCTCTTTCGTAGAAATTTGCTGATGAAAACGCTCACCGTGTTCATCGCTGACAGCTCCAAGGTTTTCGGGGAAGAAGTCCAAGTGAGAGTCCAAGAAGTGAATTTTTAAAGACATGTTGCATCCCATAGCTTTATAAGAATGCAGAAGATCAGCCACTATGTCACGATAGTTTTCTGCTTTATGGTTTCCAAGAAAATTGCAACATAAACTTTTGAAAGACTGCCAGGCTGCTCTCTCCAGTGGATTTAACAGTCCCTCGAAATGTTCATCAGCCATTAATGATCGGATTTGTGGTCCTATAAAAACTCCTTCTTTCAATTTAGCATCACTGACTTTGGGGGATTTCGATTTCAAGTACAAGAATCCATCAGAAAGTTTATCCATAGCTTTGACGAAGTTTTTCATAACTCCTAACTTAATATGCAATGGAGGTAAAAATATTTTTTCAGGATTCACTAAAGGTACACATGCCACATTTTTCTGGCCAGGGAGAAGAGATTCACGTTTTGGCCATGACTTTCTAACGTAGTGAGACTTCTTATCTCTGCTGTCCCACGCGCACAAAAAACAGCAAAATTTGGTGAACCCAAGTTGCAAACTAAGCAATAAAGCAATGACCTTTAAATCACCACAGATATTCCATTCATATTTTCCATATTGTATTTTCTCTAAAATTAGTTTCATATTTTGATATGTCTCTTTCATAGCGGCATGCGCTACTGGTATTGATGGAAGTTCATTGCCAATATGTAGCAGCACAGCCTTCAAACTTACTTTAGAGGAGTCTATGAACAATCGCCACTCATCTGGTCGGTGTTGATGCCCAGGAGTTTCCACAAGTGAACAAATATTAGTACAAAACACAACACCATATTCTTCAGAGAAGTATTCTTTGAAAACACTATTGCGGCTACGATAACTACTTATTCTTACATCTTTTTGGAGTAAATTCCACCCTTTGAGTCTGGAAGTTAAAACTTCAGCTTGCAGTTTAGACAGATTTAAATCCCGAATCAGGTCATTAAGGTCTTGCTGATTGGGAAAGTATGGTTCTGATGAACAGCTAGTGGCTTCATATGTAAGATCATTTTTATTTTCATCTGAATCATTTTGAGTTTCAGTTAGGTCAGAATCAGAGTTATCACTTAAGGTTGTATCTACATATACTGGTACGGGGAACTCTTCACTGTGTAAGACAGGTCTCAATGCAGATTGCAAATTCGGATACTTAACTGTATATTTTGTTTTAGATGTGATTCCTTTAATATTTGTCAAACGAAAATAACAGTCAGTTGAATGATCCTTCGGTTCCCTCCGAATCATGGGAATTGCATATGGCATATGATGTGTACCATTTTTCCACCCAGTCAGCAGTCTAACACACGAAACACAGCATGTATTTGGGGCCCAGCTCTTATCAAAATCACCAACTTGACAGCCAAAGTAAAGATGATAACACTTCTTTACAAGTGGGGTCATATTTCGCCTCTGAGACTTGAAGGTCAGCTCACCACAAATATAGCAGAAATTATCTGCATGATTTACACACTTTCTTGGCATGATGAAAACATTAAGCACTGAAATACAACATGCACAACATACATAATACACTTCTAAACAGAAAGGAAGGAAATATTTCACTAGTGAACAATGTCACAGTCAGCTCAATACTGACACATCACAATGCCAGACAGGTCTGAGCATGTCTAAACATGAATGAACCTGCACAGTCTTGTTTTGTGGTGCTTCAGCGTGATATTACAAATAATTTCAATAAATACGGCTTGAGTAAAATAGCTACATATGAGGTAAAGGTTCCTATGACAGGTCAAAGAAAACGCTAAAATCATTTTTTGAAAAGTAGCTTTCACAGAAAAACTATGCCTGATGGGAAAATTCTGACTACATATCTGAATTCAGGATGAAAAAGTGCACTAGATTCACTATTCAGATTTCTTGTGAAAAAAATCTTGTCGACCAGTGTTGTTATTATTATTATTATTATTATTATTATTATTATTATTATTATTATTATTATTATTATTATTATTATTATTATTATTATTATTATTATTATTATTATTATTATTATTATTATTATTATTATTATTATTATTATTATTATTATTATTATTATTATTATTATTATTATTATTATTATTATTATTATTATTATTATTATTATTATTATTATTATTATTATTATTATTATTATTATTATTATTATTATTATTGTTGTTGTTGTTGTTGTTGTTGTTGTTATCGTCATCGTCATCATCGTCGTCGTCATCATCATTATCATCATCATCATCATCATTATTATTATCATCATCATCATCATCATCATTATTATTATTATTACTACTCTTATTATTATTATAAGAGTAGTAATAAAGTCAAAATAAACTAATGAAATTACGTAATAATGTTAGTAATATACATAATATAAATAATTTAATTATACAATATTAATATAATAATAACAATAATAACCGAATCAAAAACAATGATAACTAAAAATAGTAATAAAATACAAGAACAGTAGTAGCAAACGAAGAAACTCAATCAAACATTACGTGCCCTTATATTTGAGTAGATTTTGTTACAACTCACAATCTGTAATCCATAATATTAGACAATAGCAGCACATACAGCAGCGAGTTTATTCCCTGGAAAACAAAGTCCTTGTAAGTAAAGTGTAAAATATTCTAAGCCGCTTATGTCCATTATCACGGACTACACACGGGAGAAGAAGGGAAAAAAAAAAAAAAAAAAAAAAAAAAAAAACAACTCCATCGCGCTTAGTATGTTGTGTGGGACAGCAGGCTAATCTGTTTTCAGATAGGAGCTCCTGTCCGGAAATACACGGTTTGGACGCTGTAGCGCATCAAAGTGCGAGATGGGTGTACGTTCACATTTCGGCAATAAGCCCAACATCAAGCTGTCTACATTACAAACCGACTTCAAACTGTGTACCTCTTACGCCATTGCATAGCGTATATCGGCGATGTGAGCCTTATGCACATGACCCAACACTTGCGGTTTTCTGAAGATTTTCAATCGCTCCGTAGACTCGAGCCGTAATGTGCTGCGCTGACGTTACAGGAGGGTCACACACCAGGCTCTTCATACAGATTCCACAGAGAATAGTCTAGAGGTATCAGATCTCGCAACCGTGATGGACATGGAACTGGTCCACCTCTACCAATCCATCAACTTGAATATGCGATGTTGAGGGAATTCTGCACATTTACATCAAGGTGTGGTTTAGTTCATGTCGGCTATTTCCGCAGGTGTGTACCTATTGGCACATGTCGCACTGCTGTTAAAAGTGTTACTGTACTGGAAACTACACAAGTAATGCAGTAAGATGCCCACCAAGCACTCTGTGGAGGAATGTAGCGCATGCGCAGGAACATTATTATGCTTAGGACGTTTGTGCCAATACAGAGATAGCTAAAGGGTTGCATACCTTCCGTATTAAGATACCAAAATGAATATCAACAGATTGTTAGAATCGTTCGTTCTCAAACTAAGACGCTCCCCAGTGTCCAAACCGCACATGTTGTGTGTGATGACAAACTGATTGATTTTCCAATATCAGCACCTATATATATACACGCTCTATGTACCTGGTGGAAGGGAAGTCATTGCATTAATTTACACCCGTGATAGATCTCAGTATTTGGGACACATTTTGTATCTTACGTCTTTGTGTCTGTCCATTTCCTACGGAGACCTTTTAGTTTTGTCGAAAACAACCTGACAATATTGCAGATTGTGTGGGTGTCACCTTCCCTAGCTCAATACATAAACAAACACTGTAAAGGTGCTTCTTGATAGCACAAATACCCTGCCTTGTGCTTCCGCGCTTACTGCGCGAGTGTAGACCAATCATAAGCGTTAGCTCCCAGAACATTTCATGAAAGAGAAATTGCCCAACCTGTTTACATCCACAAACCAGTTCACTTCCCTGGCCAACCTCAACGCAACGTTGTCAATTTGCTGCACGTGTCAAAAAGCTGCTTGGAGTGCTCCAGCTCTTTTAAGTATTTAATTATTTCCAAACCCTGTGTGATGGCGCATAATTACTACCGAAACTATGTCAGAAATAATTTAGTCTATGCATCTTACCAGTAACACAATTGTTGTCTTCGTACATTTCCGCATCCAATTTCAATAAAAAAGAACATCTATTTTTCGAAATCGGCTGTTCAGAGACCAAATGCCATTAGACTTTTTGTTTGTAGCAAATACTTCGGAAATGGAAACTGCTGTTGATGTTCCGTTTTCACAGCATTGATTGGTAGTCAGGGGCTCGTACGTTTAGCCTACAAATAGACATTAATAATACTGAGAAAGTATACTTTTTAGCAAACATACAATTTTTTAAATGGAACAATGCCAAGTTACATCAGCAGACTAATGGTACGGTAAATTAGAATGTGAGTGGCGTTGTTGCAGGATTCTAGTGCAACTAGTTTACGATAAATCTTATTTTGAAACTTTTGCGCACCGACACTTGTACAACCTGTGGTAGCACAAACTAAACAGAAACAAAAGGGGACTACAATACTACAGTGGATTTTAACAAGTAAAGAGAACGTAGCCCTTCAAAAGTTGTGTTCAAAATGACCACCGCAGCTTTAATACGTTTCCAGTCTGCTATGGAAAGACGCATTTCAGCGAAAATTTCAGAGCAGGCAGTAGTAATAGGTCGTTTCATATAGTCTGGTATAGCTGGTACAGCACAAGCAGAATATTAGAATACAGTAGACTGAGCGGCAGTCAAATCTTTTAAAGCTTTGAGATTCCGTTCTCTTTGCACGGATAACATAAAAATTGAATAACGATGTTCCGTTTGATAGAAGTACAAGTCCTCCAAAACTGACACAAATAACAAGGCGTATCTCCGAAATGGTTCACCCTACAATAAAAGTTATTCAGACATAAATTGTGTATTTTAACCAAATCTACATTTTTTGTGCAGCAAGATTTGGTCTATCTCTTGCGGTTTACCAGTTATGCAAAAGTCATTCAGATTAAATACGACTATAGGGGCTATAGCCAGAAAATTCAAGATATACATTTCATTTGTTATAAAATCGGGCAATTTAATCAAAATATTTCAAAAAAATAAAAATTTTCAAAAATTGTTTTCTTGGAAAGCGTAGTTTAGGGTGAAGCATTTTTCTTCAAAATATTTGTGTTGTCTACTTGAAAGGCACTAAACTTAAATACCAACTTTGGTTTGTAACCGACAATCAGTTTTTGAGTGTTGTCCAAAGTCTGACAGACTAACACACACACACACACACACACACACACACACACACACACACACACACACACACACACACACACACACACACACACACACACACACACACACGGACCTGTTTCTAAAAATACTTTTTGTTTAATTTAGCGGGTCTCAAAACATATATTTCCGGTGAAATATCGACATCGAATTTTAGGGTGGAATGCAAGACTTTACTGTACGTAGTAGAGAAAAACAACAGGGCCTATGAGCTGATGGTTCACTATCCTGCACCACAGTTTACGCTCCATGGACGCTATATTCCACCTATTCAAAACTAGACCGTCAAACTTTAAGCCAGAGAAATGCCTCATTTCCTTGCGAGAGTACGGCAGAATACGGCACGTCGATGCACTCTGTGTTAATCGCAATAACCGTGCGTTTCAACATGTATTTTGATTAGTAAAGCTGTGATTAACTGTAAATAATGAGATGTTTGTGTTTTGTTTATGCGTTCTGTGTTTATTTCTTGGATTAAGATGGCGTGCCTTACTAAGATAAATACAGTACTAATTTCCACTGTTGATTTTGCCGTTAACAGTGGGAGGCAGCAATCTATGATATTAACTCGTCTAGCGCTTAAACGAAGCACTGCAGCAAAAAACTTTCCTTAATTGTGCGACACGTGTCCAAAAACATCGACGTGCTGGACGGCAAACTGATCAGCTTTCAAATAGGAACCCCGGTCCGGAAATGCTAACTATACTTCATAAGATGCATAGAGTCAAATGAAAACTGACAATTTGAGTTTTTAGGTTAAGCAGGTTGTTAATGATTGCACGTTTATACATAATTAAAGTTCATGAAAAATTATGTAAAATACTTTAATACTGCACCTTGCAAGTTTATACAATGTATATTTTTAATCACACTTTAAAGGTTACTTCGATAAATAATGATTTAATATTCTCTACAAGCACGCAATTTTAATGTAATAACAACACTGAGCTGCGAAAAATATTTTCTAGAATCCGATTACAGCACGAATTACCACAAAGTATAAAACGCAGCCGTTTAGGGAGAGTTCAGTCGTCTGCACATGGACAGAACAAATGTATACTAAATTTGTAGTTTAAACCCATTGTTATTGAATGCACACTGTACATCATCAAAATTAATGAAAAATCGTGTAAAATAGTAGCTTCAATACTGCACCTTATAAATTTGCACAAAGTATATTTGTTAACTACACTTTAAAACTTTGCTTCAATAAACAATATTATATTAAATTTGTAAATGCTATATCTCCATTGTGCATTAATGTAAATTTATGTTGAAATTGATCGTTAAAGTTGCATTGAATGGCAGTATCACAATGTGCAATATGAATAATCGAGGGTTGGGATATTTCTGTCAGCATTTTAATTTTCATCAGATCATATACACATTGCTGTTCACATTCTGGAAAGTGACTTTCTCGATTCAAGAAATAACGCAAATTGTAGAAGTATATTCTCTCAGCGGATCGAACTGTTAGCACAAATGTGTGGCCACTAAATTCCGTGGGTCTCACGATGTGTGAGGTTGTGTGGAGGGCAAGGTGTATCAAACAAATTCACACCAATTACAACAGCCGTGAAGTTGCTCCCAACTCTGAATATGGTTAGGCGTGCACAGCTGTGTATTGATCCTGATGGGGTTCTGCTTTCAACATCTTCAATGAATGTTGAGTACACTTCGGCAGTTTGTTTGCCATTCGTTTGTATTTACTGTAACTTAAAAGGGCCAATTGTACATGCACCATGCATTATAAGCTATTTTCTGTGGTTTAAAGCAATGTCAACGTTTCGCTGTAAAACAAAAAAGGAATTCAAAGCATCGCTACTACCGCGAATTGCGCTTTTCTTTGGGTTGGAAGCCGCCATTGCGCATACTCTGTAGCGAGATGATGGCATGTGACTTGTAGTTACGTGATTGTATTACTGTATAAGAAAACTACTAAAAAGGATGGACTAAGATGGCCATGTTTGTTGCAGTTACGTGATTATATTACTGTATAAGAAAACGCACTAAAAATGGCGGGAGTGTGGGTGGGTAATTTTCAGGCTGTACCTGCAATGCACAACATCAACACTGCTAAATAATTACTTCATTCTTTTTTTATAAGTTACCATTGCTCATGTTTTGTATAAGGAAGATGGTCATGTTTGTTGTAGCAAAGTGACTATATTACTGCATAAGAAGACGTACGAGTACTAAAAAGCCTGGCTGGAGGGTGGGTAAGTTCCAGGTCGTACGTACAAAGCACAACATCACAACACTCCGAAGTATTTACTTTATTCACTTCCAATAAGTCGCCACTGCGCAGTCTCTGTAGGAGGAGGATCGCCATTGTTGTAGGTACGTGATTATATGATATACTGTATAAGAAAACATACTAAAAGGGGCGCGAGGGTGGATGAGTTCCAGGGTGTACCTGCAATGCACAATCACAACGCTCCTAAGTAATTACTACATTCTCTTTAATCTGAACCACGAACTTTACCCTACATTACTAACAGTGAATCATAAGCATACTATGACCGCACGCTCGCTTCGCTCGAGTGATTTGTTATGATCAGTAGGTGTTAATTAAACTCAAGGGGGCCATGTCCAGAGGTGGCTGTTAACTACATACAATTTAAATTACTTGTTCTCAATACGCGAGCACCTTTGGTGTAATACTAAGCTCCTACACACACGTCCTATAATCCAATCGCAGCACCAAATACCGAAAATTCTATCACGCGATCGCAGAAAAATATAAGTATATTAAAGCTGTAGGTTAACCTGATAGTTACTGACCACACGTGTGTACATCATTAAAATGCATGAAAAATCACGCAAAATACCTCTATACTGCACCATACAAATTTGCACAATGCATATGTGTTAATTATATTTTAAACTACTTTTGATGTAATATTCTGCTCCGACAAAAACGTCCTAGAACTCTATCGCGGAACAAAATACCCCAAGTCTAAAGCGCGATCGTAGCGCTGCTTGACGAGTCCAATTGTGAAGCTAAACCATTCTCGAATCACGTTTATGACACCCGCAAAAGTTCATAAAAATCGGTCCAGCCGTTTAGGAATAGTACAGTCACATACACGCAGACACAAGAAATATACTATATAATTGTATATTTATTGTATAATTCCCACTCCAGCCGGCATTGCGAACTACGAATTTCTCCTATTCATATTCCCACCATAAGTATCATATTCCTCTTTAAGCATTAGTGGCTGCCTATACAGGCCTCTCAAATCTTAAAATCGCCCCAGGCGCAATCCAACGCGCAGAGGATCGTTACACCATGCATCGTGGCTATCCGGATAAGCTCGGCTCAACTCACGCGCTGCAGAGCGAAGAAGCGAGGAAGCCTGTGTTAATGACTTGCTTACCAGTGAAGTAGGTACGCGAAATATAAATCCCTATTTCTAAGGCACCTGCTACAACGGGAGCAGAGAATACCGAAGGTGTATTTAAGTCAGCTTGGGAAATCTCCTTTCCTTTCTTTCGCCTTCTTTTTCCACTTTCCTTTTTAAGTCTTAACGATATATCCAAGTGCCTCATCTGAGGCACAATAATTACTTACGTGTGTGAGAAAATAATCTCTTGAAATGCACTATAACAGAGCACACCCAGAAATACATGGTGAAATCATAGGGGACGCTAGAGGGGAAGAATTAAAGAGTTGGCTATATCTTGCAGTGAAACATTTTTAATCCAAACATGACGTTTTTGTCGGTGCTTTCTAGATTATTAAGAGAAAATACCAAAGTTGGTTTCAAAACTCAAATTGAGCTGTTTAACACGGAGCACCGAACGTAAGCATTACGTAATAAGGAAGAAACAACACTGAAAGTGAGAAAGAGGGAGATGCCAACGCGGAAGAAACAAGCGTAAGGAGTTCAAATTTGCACCGAAATCACATTTTCGTAGTACGGATTTTACTTCTTGCATCGTGCAATTTCACTGGTGCATGCACCCTGAGATGCCCTGGAGTAACACGCTGCGGCTAGGAAATAGTATGATTTTTCTCCCTCGTGTCCATTTCACTCCAATTTTATGTAGTTTTGAATGTAGTATATAGTTTTATGTAGTGTAGGTATTTTTATGTAGTGTATGTAGTTTAAAACCATACTGCTCAATAGAAGGGTTTTGCGGGTTCCAGTACCACCACGAGCAAGGGTGTGTGTGTGTGTGTGTGTGTGTGTGTGTGTGTGTGTGTGTGTGTGTGTGTGTGTGTGTGTGTGTCTGAAAATGTGAATGAAAGATTAAATGTGTAGGCGTGTGCATGTACGTGTGAATGTAATAGGAATATACATAATCCGGATGGCTATGTAGTCCATGACGTCGAAAGGCCAAAACATAAAAAGGAAAAGTAAAAACCAGCTGTCTTCAAGAATATTATTCTAGGATAACTTAATTAACGAAAACAGCATCTAAACTTTGAAATACAGGCCGCCGCAATTAATTGCGGAAGAATTATAACGCAGTTCCATCTCGTTGATTTCTTAACAAAACAAGAGGAATGCTCTTTCTCCTAATATATACTCTTTGGTATTATAGAAGTCTCTGTGTCTCCTAGCAACGTACTATGCGTGCTATGCCAAACATCTATGAAATCTAAGATGTACATATATTCATTTAATGCTGTCGCGACAAAGATGCAGTCTTGCTGAATTTTATGTCCAAATTATTCGGTAAAGAATAGAAAACGAAGTTGAGTGTACTGCCATAGGTATCAGTCAATACACCCTAATCAAGAATATGGATGAGTCATGGTATTCTTTCTTGTGTTTCCAAGATGATTACTTTGCTTTAGTTCAAATACTATATATGGTGCTTTTCTTAGTATGCGCTTATGTACTTTTAAAGAGGAAAGCGTTCCTCGGAGGCAAACACAACTCAAAAACGAAAGAATGTGCGGGCGCAGAAGACTGTAAACACACTTTGTCTGTGTACAACTTAATTGTAATTGTGCAGGACATCAGAAACTTGCTACTCAAAAAAGAAATCATGGAAGTTATAGAAATGACATCATACTACGCGCTTAATGAGCACAAGAGGAGACGACCCCAAAAAGATTTCCGGATGTGGCAGTGCAGAATGCAATTGCTCTGCATGTTCGCAAAGCAACATTGTAAGTCGGAGTTGACTAAGGAATACATTAACCAACTGTCAAAAGTCCTGGAGCAGATAGTTGATAACATTAATGACAAGGATAAGTTACCAGAGGTCTTGAAACGTTTTGTCCAACTTATGTCTAAGATTAACAACTTGAAACTGAAGACAGTGTGCAAAGAAGAAAATGCAGATGTATTTCCCCGTCCAAAACATGGTCATAGAGGTAAGATTCTCCAACAAGCCTATACAATTAATAATTAGGGTATTTTATGTGTCCGTGTGTCCACGAACAGCACGACTTAAAAACTAAATGTGTGTATATGTGTGTGTGTGTTTGTGTGTGTGTGTGTGCGTGTGCGCGCGCTCGTGGGGGGCGAATGCTCTGGAATAGTCAATGAAGTTATTCTCCTTCTAGCTTCCCAGTATTTGGTGACAATGTCAGGATACATCTTTAAAGCTTGCCATGATTCTAGTTGTCCCATATTGATAATTTCCTCTCTGGTAAACAATAGGCAGTTTGGTGAGGTTGAAAGGCCAATCTTATAAAGATGGTTGTTCACTGAAACATGTCCAGTTATGAGACAAAAAGTCGCAGGAGCTGATTTTTCTGGTAATTTTAGAATTTATATTTTATTGTTACTTTATTCATATTAGGCACGAGGGGAGGTTGCCGATTAGATACCGGTCCGCCACCCCACCTATCCTCATTGTTTATGACACACAGGACAGCTTAGTTACGGTTCACACAAAAACATGTGGCCTACATCTGTAGCCTTCTACTTATGAATAATTCTCCTCGGTTTAGTATACGTAATGACTTCTATTTGTGTACAATTGTATATGAACGATCTTGTGTGTGCAGAAGTACCAAGCAATAGTGTCTAACGTGCGTAAGAAAGGCAAAACTGTTTACAGTGAGGTGCCGCCGGGGAAAGCATGAATTTTTTATAGTTTCACTCCGTAAGTAGTGTCGTTCTCCGTAGTCTAGGGCTACCATGCCAGCCTATGTGATACAAAGAAGTGCACTTCACGTTGCGAATATGTGCCGTATCCCAATGGAAATTTATTTAGTACTTACCGCTCCTAGAACCCAACGTAATTTCACACTTAGCGCACGACTCTTATGCACATAAAAAAGTGCGCATAGCTACCAACATGTGGCTCTATTTATTGCTTGATACCAGTTATACTAGACATTAAATGAGTTGGAGGCGACATTAGGGTTGCGTTTGTTTAGGTTAGCTCTATTAAAACATGGTTCTAACTATTGCACTCGCTGATACCAATGATTTCAATTGTATGCACATGGTAGTCAGAGGAAAGCGAACAACAGAAGAAAACATCGCAAACACAGTGCCTTCTGCTTCCTCATTTAGGTTGGCAGTCCCTACTACGCAGGCTCTGTAGCGGGAAGATCACCACATGAGCGGGAAGGTGGTCATGTTTGTTGACATTACATACTCAGGTTCGCTACAAAAATACTCCTAAAAAGGAAGGGTGAGTGGGTTGGTTGTGTAGACATCTTTAAAGCTTAAACAAAAGCTATTTCTCCCTCCGAGCAAGACTGGCGAGGTTTGCTTTATTCATACGATAATAACTGATCCTTCTCGGTATGCACTTCGATGATGCTGCATTTCAAATTATTTATTTTTGGCCAAATACTTGAAGTGGAGTCTTTTCAATAATTATTATAATAGATTAATGTACTTCTACTCTGTATTTTCTGAAGATGTCATGCCTTTGGCATTACAAATTAACTTTTACTACACTATTAACAAACAATAGTAAATACGCTCCCTACAGTATTTTCAATTCTCTCCCATCTCTGGTTGTTTCCCTACTATCTTTATCATCTACTGGTATAAATCTGGCAATATAATATGTAAGCGAAGAATCTGTTCTCTTTTTAATATAAATACTTCTATGTAAAAATAGGATGTCATTTTCGCTTTCAAGTTAAGTAGTTTTTACTTTCTCTAGTACGTATAGTAAGTAGTGAAAGTATTATATTCGACCCAAAAATTCGCTGTCCCATAATAAGTGTTTTAGAAACAGGTCCTGTGTGTCTATTTTTATGGCAAATAAAATGTATATTTTGAATTTTCTTAGCTTAGCCCATATAGTCCTGCTTACTCTTAATGACTTTTGCATAAATGGAAAACCGTAAGAGATAGACCAAATCTTACTCTACAAAAAATGTAGATCTCGTTAAAACACACAATTTGTGTCCAAGGGCACTTTTCTCCCTTTGTGTGTGTGTGTGTGTGTGTGTGTGTGTGTGTGTGTGTGTGTGTGTGTGTGTGTGTGTGTGTGTGGAGTGAACTATTCTGGAGATAATTCTTGTTATTTGTGTGAGTTTTGCAATACTTTTAGACGTTTTCAAATGGAAGGTCGTTATTCACCTTTTTAGCCCTTGGCCGTTTAAAGAGAGCGGAATTTTAAACCCTTCAAATAGCGATCAGGCTTAAAAGATTTGATTATCGCTCTAAACCTACCGTATTCCCTTGGCAACCACAAACAAACTACCAGTAACACAATTTCTACACAGTCATGTTTATCTCAGCATGAAAATAGAGGAATAAGAGTTCATAAGAATAGTTAGTACAAAAGTACAGAACGTCATGGGAGAGCAACATATCAGATCCTTTAAAATTAAATTCAGAAATAGCTTGTTCTAAGCCTTCTCCCCTCTCAACCTTAATGTTATTACACCACCAATATGTATCTGTGTGTACGCGTGTGTGTGTCTGTGTGTGTGTGTGTGTGTGTGTGTGTGTGTGGGTGTGTGGGTGTGTGGGTGTGTGTGGGTGTGGGTGTGGGTGTGGGTGTGGGTGTGGGTGTGGGTGTGGGTGTGGGTGTGGGTGTGGGTGTGGGTGTGGGTGTGGGTGTGGGTGTGGGTGTGGGTGTGGGTGTGGGTGTGGGTGTGGGTGTGGGTGTGTGTGTGTGTGTGTGTGTGTATGTATGTATGTATGTATGTATGTATGTATGTATGTATGTATGTATGTATGTATGTATGTATGTATGTATGTATCTATGTATGTATGTAAGTATGTATGTATGTATGTATGTATGTATGTATGTATGTATGTATGTATGTATGTATGTATGTATGTATGTATGTATGTATGTATGTATGTATGTATGTATGTATGTATGTATGTATGTATGTATGTATGTATGTATGTATGTATGTATGTATGTATGTATGTATGTATGTATGTATGTATGTATGTGTGTGTGTGTATGTATGTATGTATGTATGTATGTATGAATGTATGTAGGTAGGTAGGTAGGTAGGCAGTTACGTAAGTAGGTAGGTAGGTAATTAGGTAGGTAGGTAGTTAGGTAGGTAGTTAGGTAGATAGGTAGGTAAGTAGTTAGGTAGGTAGGTAGGTAGGTAATTAGGTAGGTAGGTAGCCAGGTAGTTACGTAGGTAGGTAAATGGGTAGGTAGGTAGGTAGGTAGGTAGGTAGTTAGGTAGGTAGGTAGGTAGGTAGTTAGGTAGATAGGTAGGTAAGTAGTTAGGTAGGTAGGTAGGTAGGTAGGTAGGTAATTAGGTAGGTAGGCAGGCAGGTAGTTACGTAGGTAGGTAAATGGGTAGGTAGGTAAATGGGTAGGTAGGTAGGTAATTAGGTAGGCAGTTAGGTAGGTAGGTAGATAGGTAGGTAGCTAGGTAGTTAGGTAGGTAGGTAATTAGGCAGGTAGGTAGGTAGTTAGGTAGGTAGTTAGGTAGGTAGTTAGGTGGGTGGGTAGGTAGTTAGGTAGGTAGTTAGGTAGGTAGGTGGGTAGGTAGTTAGGTAGGTAGTTAGGTAGGTAGGTGGGTAGGTAGTTAGGTAGGTGGGTAGGTAGGTAGATAGGTAGGTGGGTAGGTAATTAGGTAGGTAGGTAGGTGGGTAGGTAGGTAGTTAAGTAGGTGGGTAGGTAGGTAGGTAATTAGGTAGGTAGTTAGGTAGGTAGGTAGTTAGGTAGGTGAGTAGGTAGTTAGGTAGGTGGGTAGGTAGTTAGGTAGGTAGTTAGGTAGGTAGGTGGGTAGGTAGTTAGGTAGGTAGTGAGGTAGGTAGGTGGGTAGGTAGTTAGGTAGGTAGGTAGGTGGGTAGGTAGGTAGGTAATTAGGTAGGTAGGTAGTTAGGTAGGTGGGCAGGTAGGTAGGTAATTAGGTAGGCAGTTAGGTAGGTGGGTAGGTAGGTAATTAGGTAGGTAGGTAGGTGGGTAGGAAGGTAGGTAGTTAGGTAGGTGGGTAGGTAGGTAGGTAATTAGGTAGGTAGTTAGGTAGGTAGTTAGGTAGGTGAGTAGTTAGGTAGGTAATTAGGTAGGTAGGTAGTTAGGTAGGTGCGTAGGTAGGTAATTACGTAGGTAGGTAGGTAGGTAGGTGGGTAGGTAGGTAATTAGGTAGGTAGTTAGGTAGGTGAGTAGGTAGGTAATTAGGTAGGTAGGTAGTTAGGTAGGTGGGTAGGTGGGTAGGTAGGTAATTAGGTAGGTAGGTAGTTAGGTAGGTGAGTAGGTAGGTAGGTAATTAGGTAGGTAGGTAGGTAGGTAGGTGGGTAGGTAGGTAATTAGGTAGGTAGGTAGTTAGGTAGGTGAGTAGGTAGGTAGGTAATTAGGTAGGTAGGTAGTTAGGTAGGTGGGTAGGTAGGTAATTAAGTAGTTAGGTAGGTAGGTAGGTGGGTAGGTGTGTAATTAGGTAGGTAGTTAGGTAGGTAGGTGGGTAGGTAGTTAGGTAGGTGGGTAGGTAGGTAGGTAATTAGGTAGGTGGGTAGATAGGTAGGTAGTTAGGAAGCTAGGGAGGTGGGTAGGTAGTTAGGTAGGTAGTTAGGTAGGTAGTTAGGTAGGTAGTTAGGTAGGTAGGTAGGTAGGTAGGTGGGTAGGTAGGTAATTAGGTAGGTAGGTGGGCAGGTAGGTAGGTAGGTAGTTAGGAAACTAGGTAGGTGGGTAGGTAGGTAGTTAGGTAGGCAGGTAGGTAGTTAGGTAGGTAGTTAGGTAGGTAGATAGGTAGGTAATTAGGTACGTAATTAGGTAGGTAGGTAGTTAGGTCGGTAGGTAGTTATGTAGGTGGATAGTTAGATAGGTAGGTAGGTAGGTAGGTAGGTAGGTGGGTAGGTAGGTAGTTAGGTAGGTAGTTAGGTAGGTAGGTACGTAGGTAGGTAGGTAGTTAGGTAGGTAGGTAGGTAGGTAGGTATGTGGGTAGGTACGTAATTAGATAGGTAGGCAGGTAGGTAGTTAGGCAGGTAGGTAGGTAGGTAGTTAGGTAGGTAGTTAGGTAGGTAGGTAGGTAGGTAGGTAGGTGGGTAGGTAGGTAGGTAGTTAGGTAGGTGGGTAGGTAGTTAGGTAGGTAGGTAGTTAGGTAGGTAGGTAGTTAGGTAGGTGGGCAGGTAGGTAGTTAGGTAGGTAGGTAGTTAAGTAGGTAGGTAGGTAGGTAGTTAGGTAGGTAGGTAGTTAGGTAGGTGGGTAGGTAGGTAGTTAGGTAGGCAGGTAGGTAGGTAGGTAGGTAGTTACGTAGGTAGGTAGTTAGGTAGGTAGGTAGGTAGTTAGGTAGGTAGGTAGGTAGGTAATTATGTACGTCGTTAGATAGGTAGGTGGGTAGGTAAGTAATTAGTTAGGTAGGTAGTTAGGTAGGTAGGTAGGTAGGTAGTAAGGTAGGTAGTTAGGTAGGTAGAAAGGTAGGTAATTAGGTAGGTAATTAGGTAGGTAATTAGGTAGGTAGTTAGGTAGGTAGCTATGTAGGTGCGTAGTTAGGTAGGTAGGTAGGTGGTTAGGTATGTAGTTAGGTAGATAGTTAGGTAGGTGGGTAGGTAGGTAATTAGGTAGGTAGGTAGGTAATTAGGTAGGTAGGTAGGTAATTAGGTTGGTAGGTAATTAGGTAGGTAGGTAATTAGGTTGGTAGGTAGGTAAATTAGGTAGGTAGTTAATTAGGTAGGTAGGTAGGTAGGTAATTAGGTAGGTAGGTAATTAGGAAGGTAGGTAATTAGAAAGGTACGTAGGTAGTTAGGTAGGTAATTAGGTAGGTAGGTAATTAGGTAGGTAGGTCATTAGGTCGGTAGGTAGGTATGTAATTAGGTAGGTAGGTAATTAGGTAGGTAGGTAATTAGGTAGGTAGTTAATTAGGTAGGTAGGTAATTAGGTAGGTAGGTAATTAGGAAGGTACGTAGGTAGTTAGGTAGGTAATTAGGTAGGTAGGTAGGTAGGTAATTAGGTAGGTAGTTAGGTCGGTAGGTAGGTAGGTAGGTAATTAGGTAGGTATTTAGGTAGGTAATTAGGTAGGTAGTTAGGTAGGTAGGTAATTAGGAAGGTGGGTAGGTAGGTAATTAGGTAGGTAGGTAGGTAATTAGGTAGGTAGGTAGGTAATTAGGTAGG
>CM060964.1:238736517-238751517 GCA_030765045.1 Tenodera sinensis
TAGGTAGGTAATTAGGTAGGTAGGTAGGTAGGTAATTAGGTAGGTAGGTAATTAGGTAGGTAGGTAGGTAATTAGGTATGTAGGTAGGTAGGTAATTAGGTAGGTAGGTAATTAGGTAGGTAGGTAATTAGGTAGGTAGGTAATTAGGTAGGTAGGTAGGTAATTAGGTATGTAGGTAGGTAGGTAATTAGGTAGGTAGGTAGGTAATTAGGTAGGTAGGTAATTAGGAAGGTACGTAGGTAGTTAGGTAGGTAATTAGGTAGGTAGGTAATTAGGTAGGTAGGTAATTAGGTCGGTAGGTAGGTAGGTAATTAGGTAGGTATTTAGGTAGGTAATTAGGTAGGTAGTTAGGTAGGTAGGTAATTAGGAAGGTAGGTAGGTAGGTAATTAGGTAGGTAGGTAATTAGGAAGGTAGTTAGGTAGGTAATTAGGTTTGTAGGTAGGTAGGTAATTAGGTAGGTAGGTAGTTAGGTAGGTAGGTAGGTAGCTGGGTAGGTAGGTAATTAGGTAGGTAGGTGGGTAGGTAGGTAGGTAGGTAGTTAGGTAGTTTGGTAGGTTGGCAATTAGGTAGGTAGTTAGGTAGGTACTCAGGTAGGTGGGTAGGTACGTAATTAGGTAGGTAGATAGGTAGGTAGGTAGTTAGATAGGTGGGTAGGTAGGTAGGTAGGTAATTAGGTAGGTAGTTAGGTAGGTGGGTAGGTAGGTAATTAGGTAGGCAGGTAGGTGGGTAGGTAGGTAGGTAGGTAGTTAGGTAGGTGGGTAGGTAGGTAATTAGGTAGGTAATTAGGTAGGTAGGTAGTTAGGTAGGTGAGTAGGTAGGTAGGTAATTAGGTAGGTAGTTAGGTAGGTAGTTATGTAGGTAGGTAGTTAGGTAGGTAGGTAGGTGGGTAGGTAGGTAATTAGGTAGGTAGGTAGTTAGGTAGGTAGGTAGGTGGGTAGGTAGGTAATTAGGTAGGTAGCTAGGTAGGTAGGTGGGTAGGTAGTTAGGTAGGTGGGTAGGTAGGTAGGTAAATAGGTAGGTGGGTAGAGAGGTAGGTAGTTAGGAAGCTAGGGAGGTGGGTATGCAGTTAGGTAGGTAGTTAGGTAGGTAGGTGGGTAGGTAGGTAATTAGGTAGGTAGGTAGGTGGGTAGGTAGGTAGTTAGGAAACTAGGTAGGTGGGTAGGTAGGTAGTTAGGTAGGTAGTTAGGTAGGTAATTATGTAGGTAGTTAGTGAGGTAGGTAGTTATGTAGGTGGGTAGTTAGGTAGGTAGGTAGGTAGGGGGGTAGGTAGGTAATTAGGTAGGTAGGCAGGTAGGTAGTTAGGCAGGTAGGTAGGTAGTTAGGTAGTTAGTTTGGTAGGTAGGTAGGTAGGTAGGTGGGTAGGTAGGTAGGTAGTTAGGAAACTAGGTAGGTGGGTAGGTAGGTAGGTAGTTAGGAAACTAGGTAGGTGGGTAGGTAGGTAGGTAGTTAGGAAACTAGGTAGGTGGGTAGGTAGGTAGGTAGGTAGGTATGTAGGTAGTTAGGAAACTAGGTAGGTAGGTGGGTAGGTAGGTAGGTAGTTAGGAAACTAGGTAGGTGGGTAGGTAGGTAGTTAGGTAGGTAGTTAGGTAGGTAATTAGGTAGGTATTTAGTTAGGTAGGTAGTTGTGTAGGTGGGTAGTTAGGTAGGTAGATAGGTAGGTAGGTAGGTAGGTAATTAGGTAGGTAGGCAGGTAGGTATTTAGGCAGGTAGGTAGGTAGTTAGGTAGTTAGTTAGGTAGGTAGGTAGGTAGGTAGGTAGGTGGGTAGGTAGGTAGGTATTTAGGTAGGTGGGTAGGTAGTTAGGTAGGTAGGTAGTTAGGTAGGTAGGTAATTATGTAGGTAGGTAATTAGGTATGTAGGTAATTAGGTTGGTAGGTAAGTAGGTAATTAGGTTGGTAGGTAGGTAGGTAATTAGGTAGGTAGGTAATTAGGTAGGTAGGTACGTAATTAGGTAGGTAGGTTATTAGGTAGGTAGGTAATTAGGTAGGTAGGTAGGTAATTAAGTAGGTAGGTAGGTAATTAGGTTGGAAGGTATTTAGGTAGGTAATTAGGTTGGTAGGTACGTAATTAGGTAGGTAGTTAATTAGGTAGGTAGGAGGTAGGTAATTAGGTAGGTTTGTAATTAGGAAGGTAGGTAGGTAATTAGGTAGGTAGTTAATTAGTTAGGTAGGTAGGTTGGTAATTAGGTAGGTAGGTAATTAGGAAGGTACGTAGGTAGTTAGGTAGGTAATTAGGTAGGTAGGTAGGTAAGGAATTAGGTAGGTCATTAGGTCGGTAGGTAGGTAGGTAATTAGGTAGGTAGGTAGGTAATTAGGTAGGTAATTAGGTAGGTAATTAGGTAGGTAGGTAGGTAATTAGGTAGGTAGTTAATTAGGTAGGTAGGTAATTAGGTAGGTAGGTAATTAGGAAGGTACGTAGGTAGTTAGGTAGGTAATTAGGTAGGTAGGTAATTAGGTAGGTAGGTAATTAGGTCGGTAGGTAGGTAGGTAGGTAGTTAATTAGGTAGGTATTTAGGTAGGTAATTAGGTAGGTAGTTAGGTAGATAGGTAATTAGGAAGGAGGTAGGTAGGTAATTAGGTAGGTAGGTAGGTAGGTAATTAGGTAGGTAGGTAATTAGGTATGTAGGTAGGTAGGTAAGTAGGTAGGTAGGTAATTAGGTAGGTAGGTAGGTAATTAGGTATGTAGGTAGGTAGGTAATTAGGTAGGTAGGTAGGTAGGTAAATAGGTAGGTAGGTAATTAGGTAGGTAGGTAGGTAATTAGGTAGGTAGGTAATTGGGTATGTAGGTAGGTAATTAGGTAGGTAGGTAGGTAATTAGGTAGGTAGGTAATTAGGAAGGTACGTAGGTAGTTAGGTAGGTAATTAGGTAGGTAGGTAATTAGGTAGGTAGGTAATTAGGTCGGTAGGTAGGTAATTAGGTAGGTATTTAGGTAGGTAATTAGGTAGGTAGTTAGGTAGGTAGGTAATTAGGACGGTAGGTAGGTAATTAGGTAGGTAGGTATTAGGAAGGTAGTTAGGTAGGTAATTAGGTCGGTAGGTAGATAGGTAATTAGGTAGGTAGGTAATTAGGAAGGTACGTAGGTAGTTAGGTAGGTAATTAGGTAGGTAGGTAGGTAATTAGGTAGGTAGGTAATTAGGTCGGTAGGTAGGTAGGTAGGTAATTAGGTAGGTAGTTAGGTAGGTAGGTAGTTAGGTAGGTGAGTAGGTAGGTAGGTAATTAGGTAGGTAGTTAGGTAGGTAGTTATGTAGGTAGGTAGTTAGGTAGGTAGGTAGGTGGGTAGGTAGGTAATTAGGTAGGTAGGTAGTTAGGTAGGTAGGTAGGTGGGTAGGTAGGTAATTAGGTAGGTAGCTAGGTAGGTAGGTGGGTAGGTAGTTAGGTAGGTGGGTAGGTAGGTAGGTAAATAGGTAGGTGGGTAGAGAGGTAGGTAGTTAGGAAGCTAGGGAGGTGGGTATGCAGTTAGGTAGGTAGTTAGGTAGGTAGTTAGGTAGGTAGGTGGGTAGGTAGGTAATTAGGTAGGTAGGTAGGTGGGTAGGTAGGTAGTTAGGAAACTAGGTAGGTGGGTAGGTAGGTAGTTAGGTAGGTAGTTAGGTAGGTAATTAGGTAGGTAGTTAGTGAGGTAGGTAGTTATGTAGGTGGGTAGTTAGGTAGGTAGGTAGGTAGGGGGGTAGGTAGGTAATTAGGTAGGTAGGCAGGTAGGTAGTTAGGCAGGTAGGTAGGTAGTTAGGTAGTTAGTTTGGTAGGTAGGTAGGTAGGTAGGTGGGTAGGTAGGTAGGTAGTTAGGAAACTAGGTAGGTGGGTAGGTAGGTAGGTAGTTAGGAAACTAGGTAGGTGGGTAGGTAGGTAGGTAGTTAGGAAACTAGGTAGGTGGGTAGGTAGGTAGGTAGGTAGGTATGTAGGTAGTTAGGAAACTAGGTAGGTAGGTGGGTAGGTAGGTAGGTAGTTAGGAAACTAGGTAGGTGGGTAGGTAGGTAGTTAGGTAGGTAGTTAGGTAGGTAATTAGGTAGGTATTTAGTTAGGTAGGTAGTTGTGTAGGTGGGTAGTTAGGTAGGTAGATAGGTAGGTAGGTAGGTAGGTAATTAGGTAGGTAGGCAGGTAGGTATTTAGGCAGGTAGGTAGGTAGTTAGGTAGTTAGTTAGGTAGGTAGGTAGGTAGGTAGGTAGGTGGGTAGGTAGGTAGGTATTTAGGTAGGTGGGTAGGTAGTTAGGTAGGTAGGTAGTTAGGTAGGTAGGTAATTATGTAGGTAGGTAATTAGGTATGTAGGTAATTAGGTTGGTAGGTAAGTAGGTAATTAGGTTGGTAGGTAGGTAGGTAATTAGGTAGGTAGGTAATTAGGTAGGTAGGTACGTAATTAGGTAGGTAGGTTATTAGGTAGGTAGGTAATTAGGTAGGTAGGTAGGTAATTAAGTAGGTAGGTAGGTAATTAGGTTGGAAGGTATTTAGGTAGGTAATTAGGTTGGTAGGTACGTAATTAGGTAGGTAGTTAATTAGGTAGGTAGGAGGTAGGTAATTAGGTAGGTTTGTAATTAGGAAGGTAGGTAGGTAATTAGGTAGGTAGTTAATTAGTTAGGTAGGTAGGTTGGTAATTAGGTAGGTAGGTAATTAGGAAGGTACGTAGGTAGTTAGGTAGGTAATTAGGTAGGTAGGTAGGTAAGGAATTAGGTAGGTCATTAGGTCGGTAGGTAGGTAGGTAGGTAATTAGGTAGGTAGGTAGGTAATTAGGTAGGTAATTAGGTAGGTAATTAGGTAGGTAGGTAGGTAATTAGGTAGGTAGTTAATTAGGTAGGTAGGTAATTAGGTAGGTAGGTAATTAGGAAGGTAAGTAGGTAGTTAGGTAGGTAATTAAGTAGGTAGGTAATTAGGTAGGTAGGTAATTAGGTCGGTAGGTAGGTAGGTAGGTAGTTAATTAGGTAGGTATTTAGGTAGGTAATTAGGTAGGTAGTTAGGTAGATAGGTAATTAGGAAGGAGGTAGGTAGGTAATTAGGTAGGTAGGTAGGTAGGTAATTAGGTAGGTAGGTAATTAGGTATGTAGGTAGGTAGGTAAGTAGGTAGGTAGGTAATTAGGTAGGTAGGTAGGTAATTAGGTATGTAGGTAGGTAGGTAATTAGGTAGGTAGGTAGGTAGGTAAATAGGTAGGTAGGTAATTAGGTAGGTAGGTAGGTAATTAGGTAGGTAGGTAATTGGGTATGTAGGTAGGTAATTAGGTAGGTAGGTAGGTAATTAGGTAGGTAGGTAATTAGGAAGGTACGTAGGTAGTTAGGTAGGTAATTAGGTAGGTAGGTAATTAGGTAGGTAGGTAATTAGGTCGGTAGGTAGGTAATTAGGTAGGTATTTAGGTAGGTAATTAGGTAGGTAGTTAGGTAGGTAGGTAATTAGGACGGTAGGTAGGTAATTAGGTAGGTAGGTATTAGGAAGGTAGTTAGGTAGGTAATTAGGTCGGTAGGTAGATAGGTAATTAGGTAGGTAGGTAATTAGGAAGGTACGTAGGTAGTTAGGTAGGTAATTAGGTAGGTAGGTAGGTAATTAGGTAGGTAGGTAATTAGGTCGGTAGGTAGGTAGGTAGGTAATTAGGTAGGTAGTTAGGTAGGTAGGTAATTAGGAAGGTAGGTAGGTAATTAGGTAGGTAGGTAATTAGGTAGGTAGGTAATTAGGTATGTAGGTAGGTAGGTAATTAGGTAGGTAGGTAGGTAATTAGGTAGGTAGGTAATTAGGTAGGTAGGTAGGTAGGTAATTAGGTATGTAGGTAGGTAGGTAATTAGGTAGGTAGGTAGGTAATTAGGTAGGTAGGTAATTACGTAGGTAGGTAGGTAGGTAGGTAGGTAATTAGGTAGGTAGGTAGGTAGGTAATTAGGTATGTAGGTTGGTAGGTAATTAGGTAGGAAGGTAATTAGGTAATTAGGTAGGTAGGTAGGTAATTAGGTAGGTAGGTAGGTAGGTAATTAGTTAGGTAGGTAGGTGGGTAATTAGGTAGGTAAGAAGGTAGGTAATTAGGTAGGTAGGTAATTAGGTAATTAGGTAGGTAGGTAGGTAGGTAGGTAATTAGGTAGGTAGGTAATTAGGTAGGTAGGTGGGTAGGTAATTAGGTAGGTAGGCAGGTAATTAGGTAGTTAGGTAGGTAATTAGGTAGGTAGGTAATTAGTTAGGTAGGTAGGTAGGTAGGTAATTAGGTAGGTAGGTAGGTAGGTAATTAGTTAGTTAGGTAGGTAGGTAATTAGGTAGGTAAGAAGGTAGGTAATTAGGTAGGAAGGTAATTAGGTAATTAGGTAGGTAGGTAATTAGGTAGGTAGGTAATTAGGTAGGTAGGTAATTAGGTAGGTAGGAAATTAGGTAGGTAGGTAGGTAGGTAGGTAATTAGGTAGTTAGGTAGGTAATTAGGTAGGTAGGTAATTAGGTAGGTAGGTAATTAGGTAGGTAGGTAATTAGGTAGGTAGGTAGGTAGGTGGTGTGCAGGTAGGTGGCGTGCATACAGGTGGGTGTGCCAGGGGGCCCGCCCCCTCTCATATCCTACTTTATTGCAATAAATGCTATATCTGTGGTACCTCATCACGCAAAAATGGCCAAACCGATTTTTTTGAAAATTGGTGTGTGTACTGCCTTTGACTGTTGGACCCACTTAAAGAATAGTTCATTGAAGTGGAAGGTTTCTAGTGGCACCCAAATTGAATAAACCAAAATAACTTGCGCTTTTTGGGGGAATTTTTGTAAAACTGTTCCCTAGTAAATGTTTTTACCCACGATGTTAAGTTTTGTAATAACCAACATTTCAATTGGATGTATATTTAAGGAGTTATTGGAATTTTTCTTTACCGCTATACGGGTACGTGTTATAAGTAACGATCGTTTAAACAGCCATACGGAGCGGGCACAATTAAGTGTGAAGATTAGGATTTTTAAAAGCTGTTGCTCATGACTTTCAGTATGGCCCTTATTCCCATTCTTAAAGAAATTTATTTTTATGTTTTCAAAACATCACTAATGGAATAGAATCGCCATATTTTATACTGCTGTCTGTGACGCGGGTTGGTTAAACTTCGAGTTTCTGTACTTAGGTTTTCATCTTGCCGCAGCGCAGTCACTAGCAGTTTAATAATTGTGATAGTGTGTCTAAAATACGACAGGCTCAGGTGGTAGACTTCCTGATATTAAACCAAGTGCAAGTAACAACTGGCACACAAGCGGCAACTATAGCAGTAGTAAAGTGCAATTACGAACTCTAGTAACTGAGCCTCAAAGGAAATTTAAGAAAGCGCTTCAACTATTCAGGAAACATTCAGAAAACAGCAATCATGAAAAAGCCCTGCTTAAAAGCGAGAATTTTAGAAAAGTGTATGATGGGGGGAAAACGGAACGTTGAACTTCAGTTGAACAGTGAAATGAAGAAAACAATTAATGAAAATCGTGTGAAACTGAACTCGACTATCATAGTGTGCGGTTGCCAGAACATTCCACTTCGAGGTCACAGAGATGATGGTGCCATAGATTTAGAGCATGAATTCAAAGGTGAAAATAAGGAGAAGTTTAAGGAGCTTCTTAAGTTTCGTATCGATGCAGGCGATGAAATATTACTCAGCCATCTTGTAAATGCGCCTAAAAATTCTACTCGACCAAGTAAAACCACCCAAAATCATTTGATAAATGTCTGTGCTACTGTAATTGATAAAAGATTATAGACAATGTTAAAGAGGGGAAATATTTTTCTATTCTGGTTGATGAAACAACAGATATCGGTGCAAATGAGTGGTTAACATTATGCGTGCACTTTGTTGACCTAGAAACGTGTTGTGTTAGGGAAGAATCCCTAAGATTTGTTGTAACTCACGATTTAAGTGGTGAAGGGCTATATAAGTTAATACTGGATGAACTGCGAGACTTGGGGCTAGACATTTCGAACCTTCGTGGACAAGGCTACGAGGGTGGTGCAAATTCTTAAGGACAGTTTCGTGGTGTTCAATCCCGAATTTTAGCCGTTCACCATCTCGCGTTCTGTACGCACTGTGCCGCGCATTGCCTGAATCTGTCGTTTTCTAAAGCTTGTTCTGTCACTTCAATTAGATAAGCTCTAGACACAATTGGCGAAATTACTAATTTCGTTAGGGAATCTAATAAGCGGTCCTCACTCTTGAAATAAACATTTAGTGAAGTGTACTCTCAGTATAAGAAAACTAAACTGGTATCGCTGTGTGAAACTAGGTGGGTGATGCTGCTTTATAGTTTAAGGAAATTTTCCCTGCAATAGTATCATTCGTAGAAGAGACAGGGTCTTTTAATAAAACCGCACACTTTTCACTCAACTTTATGCTAAAGTTTGAGTTCATAATTTCGCTAGTTAACGTAGCTGAAATATTGGGAAGGACCCTACCTCTTTCCGGCAGCTCCAAAATCCAACTTTTGATCTAATTCAGTGTTACGGGATTGTTGAAACAACTAAAGATACACCAAAAGAGTGTCCTAATAACCAAACCTTTCATTCTGTTTTGAGAACGCTATCACATTAGCTAAAAATGTTGATGTATAAGTTAGTGTTCCTCGAATAGCAACCAGGCAAGCTCATCGAAGTAACGTTTCTACAGCTTCTCCAGAAGATCCTTATCCCACTAATGTTTTCCTTCCACTCTTGGATTAGCTATTCAATGAACTATGCACTAGATTCTCTCATGATAAACACAAGTACATCCTTAAACTTCAGAGCTTGATTCCTGGTTTTCAAAGTGGTCTTACTTCCAATATTGAGGATATAGTAAAAACTGCAGGCATTTACTAACAGGACTTGCCTGGTACCATTACACAGCTTCGAGGGGAATTACACATATGGTTTAACTTTTGGAAAACTCAACAAAATAAACCGAAAACTGCTATTGAAACACTTATCCACACCAGAAATAACTTCTATCCTGACATAAAGGAACTTTTAACAGTCATGTGCGTCATACCAGCAACAACATGCAAAGCCGAACGATCATTTTCTACTTTAAGGCGTGTGAAGACGTATCTAAGGTCCAGTATGAAATAGGATAGACTGAATGGTTTAGTGCTGCTTAACATCCACCGCAACATCGAGGTGACTCCGGCCGGAGTACCTAGTGAGCCTTTTCGCAAAAAAACATCCCAGGAGATTGCAGTTTCATTGACATGTCAGTTACAACACAAAACCCATTCTTGTTTTCGTAGTACTGTTAATTTCTAGTTAGTGAATCGTAAAATTCAATTAACTAATCACTAAGCGCACCAGTCCCATTCTCTGTAATTTCAGGCGAATGTTCGAATGTCGTATCCATGGGGCTAGGTAAATTGAGTTCATAATTAGTTGTTTACGATTCTCTAAGTGGTAAGTTGAGTCCCTATCTTTTTAATCCATGCGGTAAATTGAGTCCGTTATGGGCCACTATACCGATTGCAACGCAGCGCTGTGGTGTCAGGGTATATAACTAATGATGCACCAATGTAAAGTCAATAGACATATCCGTGTACAGTAAGGAGACATACCTTCTAGTGCTGTGAGCAGATAGTGAATGGAGCAGCATGGAGGTGATGATTACTGAGAAAAATAAAGAGCAGATGGTAAAGTTTACAAAGGACATACTGAGATTTGACTGTGAAAGGCGTTTCTTTTAAATATTTACCTGTATGACAAAACTATTGAAAGTTGCTCGTACGAACAATTTTAACATGACAACATTTTTAACCACACCAACTTGATAAATGGTTGCACAGTCCCAAGTCTGCACAAAGTGGGAGGGGAAATTTTGTCACAATTACGGGTAGAGGGACTCAATTTGTGTATGCTGAAAGTTTGGGAGGGACATAATTTACCTACCATAAAGTTTTAGAACGGACTCACCTTACCTTGTAATATTCAAAACGGGCTCAATTTACCATCCCCGGCATCCATAATAGGAGTATTTTGTGAACATATGATCGTCGCGCCTGTGGTAGTTACAGTCTTCTTCCTGGACAAGTGGTAGCTGGTAGTTTAGACATAATTTCTTTCAGTTAAATATTTAGCTAGCCATATTTTAGCATCAATTTAATTATTCTGAAGTGATAGTGGACCGGAACCGGGCCTCCTGTCGAATATTTCTAGATCCTCGCCTGGTAGGTAGGTAGGTAGGTAGGTAGGTAGGTAGGTAGGTAGGTAGGTAGGTAGGTACGCAGGTAGGTAGGTAGGCAGGTGGGCAGATATGCGGTAAGCCTGCATGCGTGCCTGCGTGTATGCGTGTATGTACGCATGTAAAATTGTGCATATTACGTAGGAATGTAGCTAGGTACCTAGGTACATATCTACGTATTATGTAGGAACGTAGATAGGGACGTATGGTACGTATGTATGTGCAGCCGCTGACAAAAAAAGAATCATGCCTGGAACGCCGGGCTATCTTAACGGTAGACAATTCCACGATTACCAAATAACTTACTGTTCTCACGAAGTAGGGGTATCTGACTGTGAGTCTAGCTGTCATTCACTTAGGTAGGTAAGTAGAGAGGCAGGTAGGTAGGTTCGCAGACAGGTAGAAAGGTAGGTAGGTAGGTAGGCAAGTAGGCAGGCTGGTAGGCAGACAGGTGGCCAGGCAGGTAGGGAGGTAGGCAGGCAGGCACGTTGGCAGACACGTAGGCAGGCAGGTATGTAGACAGGTAGATAGGAAGGTAGGCAGGTAGGCAGGCAAGTAGGGAGGTAGGCAGGCAGGCGGGTGAGCCGATGGGCGGGCGGACGGTGGTAGGGCCTTGACATTCTTGAGAGGTGGGTTGTGGAATCACAGAGAAACTGATAATCGTTAACCTTGTATTAATAGCCTGTTTGACAATCCTCTCCCGCTTTCTGGTCTGCCACCATGAGATAGAGTCTATACAAAAGTAACTCCTGTACTTCTTGAAGCAATTGAGCGTTTTTTGAAAACTCGATAGATGCTCAAAATGCGTTTCTGAGAAAAACGGGTTTTTCTATTTATTGGCAATACCAATTGGTTAGCACAGCAAATATATTAATCATTCAATTCTCCTTCCTGATACTGTCTCATTGAATGTGAAAAGAAACAAATAGCATGGTTTAAGAGGTGCAAACTTGGGGTTTGAAAATACCGAGTTTTTTCAAAATCCGATAGATGCTAATTAACTTTTTTGTGTGAGCGAGAAATTAAGACATGAAATTTCGTTATTTTTGTCATTTATTGTTTTTGTTGCTTTTTATTTATGCATTTATTATACTTTTATTTATTTTCACCTCTTTACAACACATAATGTACTATACAACCAACATATTAATGTTTTTAAGGATTATTTTATTAGGTATAAACTTGGAAAATAAGTACTGCTACATTCACAATAATATATATTTTGTTTTATTTATATAATAAACATATTAAATACACACAAAGAAATTTCAAGCAATATGAATAAGTAAGCTTTCACCTTTATTAGTGCTTGTGCAGTCTGTACATGGTTCTTAATTTGTTTTTATTTTACACATCTGTCTCTGTCTTAATCTTCATCAGTCCCTTGAGCATGTGTCAGTGTGTGGTGTACGGAATGAAAGATTGAAGAAGTTGTAAAATATGTTTTTATATTTTGACAATGAGCAGACTGGTAGATTTCTTAATCTTCTTTCGTTGCAGAAGTTGATCCACATTTTTCTGATATTAAGTTCTGGAGGTAAATATCCTCTCGTTGATTTTGCTCTTGGATAGTGGCTTTCTCTACATCTGTACTTCTTAATCTCTTACTTTATAGCAGCAGTAATGCCCTTCTGTAATATTCCTGTTCTGTCACCTCCTCCGGTTTCCTTTGGCACATTCCCAGATAACTGAAATTTTCTAGCCAGGAGAGATAATCTAACTTTTTACACCCCTTGATTCTTTGGAAGCTTTAGTTTTAGGATTTCGAGGAGTGTGCTCGAGACCATGTGAAGATGTAATTGCTGGAGTATGAGCTTTCCTTGATTTTCATTTTGATTTCTTTTCCTTGTTTTTGCAATTCCTACCTCCAGCACATTCTACAGCTGGTACAGTTTCACAACCTGAGCTCCTGTCCATTGTGCATAATACAGTGCAGTGTCTCAACTAAGAATAAAAATGCCATGTAAGTATAACAAAGCTTGTAGAAGCACCTGCCTGCTGTGTAAGGGGTCCCGGGTTCGATTCCCGGTAGGGAGTAAGAATTTTTCTCCAGCCAAAGTTATTCCTCATCCTTCCCTGAGTCTGGAAGTATGAATGAAAGTGTGAATGTGTGAGTGAATTCAACGTACAAAAATCCCCAAAGACCGAAAAACCCCACTGTTAAATGAGTAACACCATTGCCAATATTCAAGGCCACCGATATGACCTCTGCAGTTAAATGTGGGATATAAATGGAACAAAAAGCTTGCAGAAATGAATGTGAATTCCAAGCGCACAACCTTAGTTCGCAGTTTTTTCCAATGAAGCAGCAGTGTACAAAGCTTACGGAAATGATTGAGAATTCCAAGAATCGCAACAGTGAGATGGCAGTCAATGCCAACATGCGTGTCATAGAATTGAGGTTGCAACACTTTGGATTATGAAATCATAAAATTGCATCTATCGACCTTTCCTTTAACTGAGCAAGTGCATCTATCGAGTTTTGAAAAAAACTGCTGATATTCCCTAGCTTCTACACTGGACAAGAATCGAATTTTGCAAAATCTGATTTCACAGAACGATGCAGAAGGTGAAAATTATGCCGGTACTATATATAACTCAATTTCGTAAAATTTTACATCTATCGAGTTTTTTGAAAAAACTCTCCTCAATTGTGGGTCGGTTGTCTATGTTGAATTTTCAGCAAGTACTTAAGCAGTCTCATTAGAATACTAGCGAAAACGAAGACGAGAAAATGTGAATTAGCGCTTGTTGGATTGCACAGAATTCGCTATAAATGATGTGCTACATTGAAATGCCTTGCTGTACGCGCTGCAAGTTGTTTTTATATCTTGCTACAAACTATTCTTACAATGCATATTTTTCTACCTGCTTCATGTTAATCGAGATTAACGTTTACAGAAAAGATTTGATTACACATTTCGTTGTAAGCATACTGGAGGAGCGATGCTCAAACATCTGAAAACTTCGTCATTATATATTGGTTTTGAAATTCCATAATATTAGGGTAACTCGCGAGAGGCAGAAGAATGCCGACTTACATTTCAAAGATATGACAAAATACTGAAAGTTCAAAACAGTAGCAACCAATATCTTACATATGTTCCTGTCAGAACAGTTTTACCTGTCATAAATTGCATGTTTTAACGTGAACTATATTTCTTATATAGTAAGTTTCTGTCTGTCTCTTATGGTTTACGAGCTCCACATAATCATACAATATTATTTCGAAATGAAGAGAACTTTACAGGTATTTAAAAAAAAAAAACGTTAGTATTATATCTAATATCCTCAAATGAGCAATACTTGTATGTATGTGTGTGTGCGTGCGTGCGTGCGTGTGTGTGTATATAATGTTCCAAGTATCTTGGAAACGGTTCTAACGGTGTTGACTTAGTTTTGTTTTGCTTTCTAACTTTATCTGGATAGGTGTCTTTCCTTAAAAAAAGTAGTTTTACACGCAAAAGAAAAACATTTTTAATTCCCTCTTCTACAAATGAGTTATACAATTTCCTGTATGTTTGAAATAGAAAAGCAACGTATTACATTCAGACAATTTTCACAACTTAATTTTGTTTTACGTAACAATTCACATTTTATTCTCTGCTAGCTCTTCAACATACAATTCATACAAACTATAGGTCTGTAGATGTACAATTGTATGTATGGGGTTGATAAACGATAAACGATATAAGCAGGTTTTTATGCAATCCACTTTTACCACAGAGCATATTGCTTTCACATGGTTTTCTCTACTTTCTTTTGTTTTACGTAACATATTTACATGTCCTTCTCTACACCCTGTTCTCCAAACTATTCATACGTTTTTCTATACTTTGAAATATGAATGCAACGTATGACATTCACTTGGGTTTTGCTACTCTCTTTCTTTTACGAAGCACAATAAACTTATTTCTATATTCCCTCTTCTACAACCAGTTCATACAATTTCTATATGTCTGGAATAGAAATGTAACGTATTATGGTACATGTACGCCATTTTCTCTACTCAGTTTTTTTTTAGCAAACACACTCACGTTTCTTTCTTTACTCCCTCTTTTAGGAACAAAAGCGCGTTGTATTTATTTTTGATAAATGTTTCACTGCCATTATTTTGCATCTGGTCCTCCCATGTAAAAGAAGAAAAACTTCATTCCTCCTCTCTTTCTTCTTTCACTATACAAAACAGCTCAGAAATGAACTAAGATCTTCCAAGACGACTAAACTGTCCTGAAGCCGCCTAAAACGCGATTTAACTGATGTTAGATGAGCTTAGACAATCAGTAGAAACATTAAAGGTTCACTTTGTTGATATTTGGTTGCATTTTGTCCCTATACCGCCAATAAGTTATTTCACTGAGCCACAAACCTAGCCAAAGCAATATACTCCATTCTAGCAGCTTTTCACACTCGTATCATATTTACGGCCCTCTTCTTTACAAGATGATTTTTTTGCCAAAATATTTAATTTTCAGCTTTTTAACAATTTTAGTCAAATTTCATGGCACGGTTGCTTTAAGGCGAAATATCGTTGAATATTATAATATTAAAGTCTACCACCTATTGATTTGGTTACTATTTTACCTTTAAGTATAAGTGTTTATGGAAAATTTGCTATGAATGAATAAGCGATTTATTATTTTTAAACTTTATATGTAGTTTACATAGTATGTTACTCACTCTTGGAATTGCTTATTTTTGTTTCTTCACCTTATACTTAACTTGCTATTGGATTGTATAGTGGAAAAGTACAATTTATCCACTATATGCTTTAAACCTCTTTACCCTGTGTCCATATTTTCTCTAATTTGTTACTCGTGTCTTTTCATCGTTCTAACGCTATTTTTATAAATATTTCCCTGCTTTCTTCACTCATTTGATATTGAGTTAAAAACT